>VZQC01004376.1:353455-367944 GCA_009823505.1 Rhizomys pruinosus
AAATACAGATTATGAAAAATTTAAAAATACACAAAAGTGGAACAACCAGGAAATATAGGACACCATGAAAAGATCAAACTTCTGCATCATAGGAATAGAGGAAGGAGAATAATCTAAAGAGAATAGTATTGATCAGATCTTCAACAGAATAATAGATGAAAATTTCCCCAAACTAAAAATAGACAAACCCATACAAATACAAGAAGCACATAGGACCCCAAATAGACAATATCAGAAAAGAAACTCCCCACACCATGTCATGGTTAAAATGCTAGATGCCCAAAACAAAGACAAAATTCTGAGGGCTACAAAAGTAAAACAAGTCACATACAAAGGGAAACCCATCAGAATTATAACTGACTTCTCGGCACAAATCATGAATGCAAGAAGAACATCGAGCAAAGCATTCCCAGTGTTAAGGGACTATGGATGCCAACCCAGAATACTTTACCCAAAGATGGATGTTGCTTCCTTTCACTTTATTATCCATTTGGAATTCTAGCCTCTGATTTTGCTCCTATGGTTATGTTTTTATTAGTTTCTTTTCCTAGGTGTTTGAGGATTGTTGCTCCTCTTTTCTGCCCTTTGAATTGCTTCAAGTATTTTATGAAGAGTTGGTTTTCAGCTGTGATTCTGATGGGTTTCCCCTTATATGTAACTTGTTTTTATCTTGTGGTTTTCAGTATTTTTGTCTTTGTTTTGAGCATCTATTGTTTTAAAAATTATATGGTGTGGGGAGCTTGTTTTCTGGTCCTGTCTATTTGGTGTTCCATGTGCTTCTTGTATTTGTATGGGATTGTATTTTTTCATTTCTTCAAAATTTTCTTCTATTATCATGTTGAAGATCTGGCCAATAGTATTGTCTTGGGATTTGTCTCTTTTCTCTATCTCTAACATGCAGAAGTTTGGTCTTTTCATAGTGTCCCACATTTCCTGGTAGTTCCATTCTTGTGTTTTTATTTTTTTTTTTAATTTTTCATAATTTTTACTTGAGCTTGTTACTTGCTGCATATTATCCTGTGGGTCTGATATTCTTTTTTCTGCTTCTTTCATTCTGCTTCTAAGGCTTTTTCCATCCTTTCCTGGTGATTGTATGAATGCTCAATTTCCTTTTTCATTTCATCCTGTGATTTCTTTAGATTTTCCACTTCCGTCTGGAGCCTGTCATTCTCATCTTGAAGTTCCTTGGTTCGTTTTTCATTTGGCCTGGGATCTTTTCAGTGTTTCCACTTCCTTCTGTAGTTTGTCATTTTCTCTCTTTAGTTCTTTACAATGTTTATCATTATCTCCCTCTAGGTCCTTCTTGAGTATTTCAATTTCTCCCCTTTGTTCTTTCCACCGTGTATTAGTCACTTTTTTAAATACATATTTTGTACAAGATTGTCAAATCTAGACCCGTGTTCCCCACCCTATCCCCCCACCCCACCAGAGCTCATGTATTCTGCTTTTCATCTCTTTCTCAGTCTTTCTCAGTATTCCCCATGTGGCAGTTGACTGTTTTGAGCAGTTCACTGTTTCAGTCAGTTCTTTGATGCAGTCCTTTCTGTTATTGTTGTTGTTGTTGTTTCCAATATGCATCACTCTCAACTGCCTGGACAACAGCTCAATGGGCCATGCACAAGAAATATTACAACTAGATAATTGGCGCTAGCATGGGATACCATTCATAGTTTCTTTTTTCTGGGACTTTGTTACTTCAGTCAGCATGATATCTTCTACCTCCAGTCATTTTCTTGCAAAGCTCATGATGTCATCTTTCTTTACTGCTGCATAGAACTCCACTGTGTAGATGCACCACATTTTCTCTAACCACTCATCAGTTGAGGGGCATTTGTGTTGGTTCCAGCTCCTTGATATTGGGAAGAGAGATGAGCTTCAGGTGGTCTTGGGAGATCTCCCTAGTCACTTTTCTGCTGCTGTGATAAACCATCATGACCAAGGGAAGTGATAAAAGCAACAGTTTTTTTGAGATTATGAAAGACAGTTCCAGGGAATCAGAGTCCATTGTGGTGGGAGCCATGGTGGCCAAGGCTGGGGCAACAAGCCAAGTTTCACATGTGGCAAGAGAGAGGGACTGGAGACCACAAGGCTTGTTAAACACACTAACTCACTAAGCCAGCCCCCAATGATACACCTCCTCCAGCATGGCCACACCTTCTAAGAACTCCAAGAACAGTGCCACCAACTGGAGACAAAAATGTCTAAATACGGGCTGGAGAGATGGCCTAGCGGATAAGAGCGCCGACTGCTCTTGCAGAGGACCCGGGTTCAATCCCCAGCACCCACATGGCGGCTGAGAACCGTCTGTAACTCCAATTCCAGAACTCCAGTTCCAGGGGAATCCGACGCCCTCTTCTGACCTCTGCAGCATTGCACGACATGGGTGCACAAACTTGCATGCAGACAATACATTCATACAAATAAATAAGTAAATAAATAAATAAAATTAAAAAAAAAATGTCTAAATACCTAAAGCCTATGGGGGACACACTCATTCAAACCATCTCATTCCACTCCCTGGCCCCCATAGGGTCATGACCATACAAAATGCAAAATGCATTTAGTCCACCCTTAAAAGTCCCCATAGTCTTTACCAGTCTCAACTCTATTCAAAAGTCTATAGTCCAAAATGTCTTCTGAGACACAGGCTAACCTCTTAACTGTAAGCTCCTGTAAAACCAAAAGGCAAATTACATACTCCCAACATACAGTGGAACTGAATACACATTCCCATTCCAAAAGGGAGGGATAGAGGCATAAGGAGGAAAAACTGGACCAAAACAACACCAAAAACCAGCAAGGCAAACATCAAGTCCAGTAGCTCCTTTGCAACTTCTGGGAATCTACTTCCAAAGGGCTTAGATGGCTCAGCTCTCCCAGGATTGCATGCAGCATGGATCTCTTCCTTAGGCTGGTACAACTCTCTGTATGCAGCTCTTCTTGGCAAATATCTCACAGCTCTGGCATCTCGAATGTCTTCTTGGGGTCTCCACTGCCAACCAGGCTTCACATTCACAGCTTCATGCAATGGCCTACCAGGGCCTTCTTTATTCAGGGACACCCCTGCTGCACTTTGCCTGACCTTGGCAGTTCTCTGAAACCATTGA
This sequence comes from Rhizomys pruinosus, assembly GCA_009823505.1. Taxonomy (NCBI): domain Eukaryota; kingdom Metazoa; phylum Chordata; class Mammalia; order Rodentia; family Spalacidae; genus Rhizomys; species Rhizomys pruinosus. The sequence goes on from VZQC01004376.1 coordinate 356,563, forward strand.
GGAAGAACTGATTGTCCCTCACTCTTGCAAACTTCATGCCTCTAAAGTCAGCACCATGTAAATGAAACTGCCAAATTTGGCTGCAAATTTGGAATGGATCATGGCCTATTTCAACCACATTTGCAACTTTTCTCTGCCATGGACTTATTGGAGAAGAAAACCCTTTCAGTATTTTCCTTTAAAATTTGGATGATTAGCTGGGTGTGGTCTTGCCCTGAAAGTACTGTTTCTGTTGTTTACTTGTAAATCTCAAGGCCCCTCCTTAATCACAATTTTTCCATTGTTTACTTGTAAATATCTAGGCCTCTCCTTAATGACTTTAATCTCCTTATGAAAGGGAGCCTCTCCTTCACAAGCCTTGCCCCCACCTTTAATCTTCCTATTGCACTTTTCAGATCCAAACTGTACATTCTGCATTTCTTTCTGCCCCATTTGCTCTTTTTCACTGTAGATCTGTATAATATTCACCATTAATAGCCACGCCACCATTTCTATGTTAAGCTCTCTTGAAATATCCTCTGCCAAAGACATTAGTCCATTGCTTTTCAACTTAGCATCAAGCAAGCATTTGGGCTATTGGCAAACTGTGGCCTGACTCTTTCATAAAAGATCCAGTTGCTGCCTAAGTCTTTATTTTCCTCTGAAATTACATTTTTTGAAGCAGTAATTTCTTCTGGGCTTCTACTAGAATGGCCCGTTAAGTTCTGCTTAATGTAGTCAACAGCTTTTCTAGCCCAATGTTCCAGAGCCTTCTACATTTCTCCAAATATCCACATGGTCAGGTTCTTCACAGCCAACATCCCACTCTCTGGTGCCAAAGTACTATATTAGTCACTTTTCTGTTGCTGTGATAAACCACCATGACCAAGGGAACTTATAATAGGAAGACTTTATTTGAGCTTATGATTGATGGTTCCAGGGAATCAGAGTCCATTGTAGTAAGAGGCATGGTGGCCAGGGCTGGAGCAGCAAGCCAAGGTTCACAGCTCGCAATGATCACAGGAAGTCAAGACAGAATGGAGACTGCAAGGCTTGTTAAACTCACTAAGCCCGCTCCCAATAACAAACCTCCTCCAGCACGGTCACACCTTCTAAGACCTCAAAGAACATTGCCACCAACTGGAGACAAAATATGTGAATACTTAAAGCTTATGTGGGACACTCTCATTCAAACCACCACACACTTTGTCATTATCTCCCTCTAGGTCCTTCTTGAGCTTTTCATTCTCTTCCCTTAGTTCTCTAATTTCTTTGAATATGTTTACAGTTGTTCTTCTAAGGTTGGTGCCTTGGCATCTTTCCTCAGAAATCTCCTTGTAGGGATCTTCTGTAGGGTTAGTAGAGTTTGGTGTGGATTTATTTTGAGATTTTCCCTTGTTGCTTTTTCCTTGTGTCCTTAGCATGTGAATTTGTCTGGTTATTTGTTTCTTTGGATTCTGACACCTGTTAGGTCTTCTGCACAGCTCCACCAGGTTGATGGAGGTGGGGGTTTGGAGAAAGATTGTGTTGCTACTTTGACCCATGGGCCACTAGACGCCCAAGGTTCAAGGCAGTTCCACCTTGTCTTACCGTCACCTCAATGAATCCATGCACCTGTCTGGAGCCCAAGCTGGGACTTACAGGGATGAGTGTCAAACCCGCCAAGAGTCAAGGCAGTTCTGCCTTGCCTTACCAGCACCTCACTCTGTTTAAATTGTGTACACCTTTCCATCTGTAAATACTGCAGGATGGTAGACAAAAGGCCTTTTGTGATCCAGGATCTACTACAATGCCCAAGCAAAAATTTTCTCCATTTTTTTAATTAAATAAAATTGCATCATATTGTGAGAATAAGCATATTATTTCTAAAAACTGTTAAACATCCAATATAATGCTACTGGTCATTGTTTCAAAAGTGATGTGCTGGGGCTGGAGAGATAGCCTAGCGGTTAAGAGCACAGACTGCTCTTGCAGAGGACTTGGGTTCGATCCCCAGCACCCACATGGTGGCTGAGAACTGTCTGTAACTACAGCTCCAGGAGAACTCCAATTCCAGTGGAATCCGAGACCCTCTACTGACCTCCGCAGCATTGCATGACATGGGTGCACAAACCGACATGCAGACAGTACATTCATACACATACAAAAATGAATAAAATTTAAAAAATATTTAAAAAACTGGTTTTCTTTATGGCAACAATGACATCTAATTAAAATTATGATTTTTTAAAAATACTTTATTTATTGTTTTTATTCTATGTATATCAGTGTATTGCCTGTATTTGTTTAAATGCACCCATGTTGTGAAATGCTCATGGAGGTCAGAAGGTGTTGGTTCCCTTGGAACTAGAGTTATGGACAGTTGTGAGCCACAATATAAGTGCTGGGAATCTAACACAGGTACTCTGAAAGAGCAATGTTCTTAACCACTGAGCCATCTCTCCAGCCACTGGACTAAACTGTATGAAATTTTCACATTTATTTATTTATTTATTTATTTATTTATTTATTTATTTATTTATTGTGTGTGTGTGTGTGTGTGTGTGTGTGTGTGTGTGTGTGTGTGTGTGTGTGTGTGTGTGTTGATTCACATAATGCAGCACACTTGGGGAAGCCAGAGGACATTTTTAAAAGGCCAGTTCCTGTAGTTTGTGAACATCAAACTTATGTCATCAGGCTTGATGGCAAGAACCTTTACCTATAGAGCCATTTCACTGGTCCCACTTTTAGATTCTTTATCTTTGAAATAAAGTTCAGGTACATATTTTAATCTTCCCCTTAATTGTCCCTTCATCTTCATAGAATAGTGTTGTGTTAAGGGATACCTCACAGGATCCCCACTAAATACAAAATAAATAGTTCTTAAGATTTCCAGGAGCAAGACATGATAAGATTGGCTAATTATTCAAAATTATTTTAAAGAACTATCTTACAATGAAGAATATAGTAAATTAAATTATAAAATAGCCTCAAGTAGGGAGGAAATAAGGTAAAGGCAGCTATTAGAAGAATGTTAAGGATGCCAAAGACTTAACAGTTGAAAATCCCATGCATCACCCTATAATTTAGCCATTTTTAGTGATGGAATTGAATGAAGCATTAAATTCAACCTGCTGAATTTTTTCTCATGAAAGAATTATTATTCATCCATCATAAAAGTTTTTTTAATCTACTGAATAGTACATAGAAAAAATAGTATCATGCCATATTTTCTCAGCCCTCAAAATTACCTTAGTGAAAATGTCATCTAGAGTTTCCACTATGCAAATATGTGTTCATAAATCTTCTTTAAATAATTTATCTTTGGCTTAAAGATTTTTTTTGGTCTTTTTGAGACAGGGTCTCCCTGTAGCTCTGGCTGTCCTGGAACTCACTCGGTAGACCAGGCTGACCTCGAACTCACAGAGATCTGTGTGCCTCTGCCTCCTAAGTGCTAGAATTAAAGGCGTGTGCCACCATGCCCGGCATTTATTTATTTCTGTATGTGTATCAATGTACTGTCTGCATGCAAGTTTGTGCACCCGTGTTGTGCAATGCTGCAGAGGTCAGAAGAGGGTCTCGGATTCCCCCGGAACTGGAGTTCTCCTGGAATTGGAGTTTTCAGACTGTTCTCGGCTGCCATGTGGGTGCTGGGGATCGAACCCGGGTCCTCTGTAAGAGTGGTCGTCACTCTTAACCGCCTACATTTTCCTTGAGGAAAAATTAAAATACTCTTCAAGATTACATAACTTATATCGGTGTATTTTAGGGAGTTATATTTTCATGCGATTGTTAACTGGAGCTTTTAGTAATTATTGAATTACTCATTTTATTCATGTGTATAATCCACTGGTTCATGTTGCTCATTGAATAGAGCTTGTTGGTATGCTTTTAAATTCTAGAATAGTTCAGATTTTTAATGATGATGATGATATTTTATAATAAATGGTATCTCACATAAGACAATTATATTAATTTTTATAGCATTAGCTGAAACAATTATACATCACTAATACAAATGTATTTAAATAAATTTTATATCAGCCACATGTTTTATTTATTTTATTTTATGTTTTTGTGGTTTTTTTTGTTCTTTTTGAGACATGGTCTCCCTGTAGCTCCAGCTGTCCTGCAACTCACTATGTAGACCAGGCTGGCCTGGAACTTACATAGATCCACCTGTCTCTGCCACCCAAACGCTGGGATTAAAGGCAAGCACCACCATGCCTGGCCTACTATTTTAATTCCAAGAGAACTCCAGTTCCAGGGGAATCCGACGGCATCTTCTGACCTCCGCGGCATTGCACGACATGGGGTGCACAGACTTGCAGGCAGACAGTACATTCGTACACATACAGAAATAAATAAATAAATAATAATAATAATTTCCTATTTAATGTTCAAAGGCACATTGCTGTGGCTTGAACAAATTTGAGGTATGTAAAAATATTCATATTCATGACCCCAAGTGGCCAGTAGGGACTTGAACAAGAGAGATGCTACTGTAGATTCTCTGAGCTATGAGAAGAAAAAACTTTATGATTAGGAGCGACTGGTACTTTCATTATTCTTTTGTATTTCATGATGAAAAAGCATCTATAAAGCAAGACTCCAACTCCAACTGGATAACCAACACTAAACCAATAATAGTGACATGGCTAAATACTTATAATTTCCTGATTGCTTTGGTTGGTTGGATTCTGCTGTAATTGTTCCCAGCTATATTTCTTCTTACTTCCACTAAAGCTGAAGAGGACTCTCAGATACATTTGTGGGCATTTGAGTCTATTTTTCTGATAACAAGAATACAGGAAATTGGAGCTAGAGAGATGGTTCAGCCATTTAAGAGTATTTGACTCTAGATAGGTTGACTAGACCTCAGTGGATGAATGTACATTGAGAGATCTCTGGGGACAATAACTTGATTCAGTGGGCTTTAACACAATGACTGAATGCATGAAATCCAGTGGGGTGTGTATTATGGGGGGATACCAGTGGGGAATGTTATAAAGATAATTAACGGTATTTGTGCAGGGTGCTGCTGAAGCACAGGAGGCTGGAACTTGCTCCAGAAGGAGAAATTAAAGACAAGAAAGAAGAAGTCAGAGAACTAAGGAGGGAGAATGAAAAACTCAAAAAGGACCTAGAGGGATACAATGACAAACTTTGGAAAGAACTAAAGGAAGACAATGACAAACTCCAGAAAGAACTAGCAGGAGAAAAAACAAAATCCAGAAGGAAGTAGAAACACTGAAAAAGGAAGACAACCAGAAAAGTAAGGAGAACCAAGAAGAGACTGAGAAGCTCAAAAAGGAAATGGAAATACTGAAGAAATTCCAGGATGAAATGAAAAAGGAAATAGAACTCTCATCAAATCAAGAAGAAAGGAAAGGAAAAAGCCTCAGAAATACAATGGAGGAAGCAGAACAAAGAATATCAGACCTGGAAGATAACAGAGAGCAACTAAAAAGTTCAAATAAAGATTATGAAATTTTAAAAATACACAAAAGTGGAACACCATGAAATATGGGACACTATGAAAAGATCAAACGTCTGCATCATAGGTAGAGGAAGGAGAAGAATCTCAAGAGAATAGCATTGATCAGACCTTTAACAGAATAATAGATGAAAATATACCCAAACTAAAAATAGACAAACCCACACAAATACAAGAAGCACATAGGACTCCAAATAGACGAGACCAGAAAAGAAAACTCCATTGCCATATCATGGTTAAAATGTTAGATGCCCAAAACAAAGACAAAATTCTGAAAGCTACAAAACAAAAACAAGTCACAAACAAAGGGAAACCCATCAGAATTACAATTGACTTCTCGGCACAAACCATGAAAGCAAGAAGAACATGGAGAAAAGCATTTCCTGTGTTAAAGGACTATGAATGCCAACCCAGAATACTATACCCAGCAAAAATGTCAATTATAGATGAAGGAGAGAGAAAAATCTTCCATGACATAAGCACGATGATAGACTACATGTCCTAAAAACCATCTCTTCAGAAAATACTTGAAGCAATTCAAAGGGCAGAAGAGAGAAGCAATATCCCCAAGCACCTAGGAATAGAAACTAATAAAAACATAACCTCAGGAGTAGAATCAGAGACAAAAATATCCAAATGGATAATAAGGTGAAAGGAAGCAACATCCATCTTTCAATTATAACCTTAAATATTAATGGACTAAACTCCCCAATCAAAAGACACAGACTGAGAGAATGAATTAGGAAAAAAAATCCAGCTATATGCTGTCTACAAGAAACCCATCTCAATTTCAAGGATAGGCACCAACTTAAAGTGAAGGGATGGAAGAAAATATTCCAAGCAAATGGTACAAAAAAGAAAGCAGGTGTGCTATTTTAATATCAGACAAAATAGACTTCAAAGCAAAAGTAATCAAAAGAAACAAAGAGGGCCATTACATCTTTATTAAAGGAACAATTGACGATGAAGATCTCACAATCATGAATATATAGGCACCAAACACTGGTGCACCAAACTTTATAAAGATAACTCTTCAGGATCACAAGGCATAAATTAAGTACAGTACACTAATAGTAGGGGAATTCAGTACCCCACTAAGTCCTTTAGACAGATCAACAGGACAAAGGATAAACCGAGAACATCTGAACTGATTGATACAATACACCAAATGGACCTCACAGACATCTATCAAATATTCGACCCAAACACCAGAGAATACATTTTCTACTCAGCACCCCATGGAACATTCTGCAAAATACACCATATACAGGGACACAAGAAAAAACTCAACAAATACAAAATGATTGAAATAATCTCATGCATTCTGTCAGACCACAGTGCAATAAAACTCAATATCAACACCAGGATAAGCCCTACAACGTACAGGAACACATGGAGACTAAATAACACTCTCCTGAATAATGAATGGGTGAAGGAAGAAATAAAAAAAAAACAAATAAAAAGATTCCTGGAACTGAATGACAACGATAATACAATGCAACCAAAACTATGGGACACTTTAAAAGCAGACGTAAGACGGAAGTTTATAGCCCTAAGTGCCTACATCAAGAAAACAGAAAGAGCACAATTGAACTACCTAACTCTGCAGCTAAAAATACTTGGGAGACAACAACAAATGAACCCTAAACGCAGCAGACAAGAAATAACAAAAATTAGTGAGGAGATCAATGAAATAGAAACAAACAAACAAAAAAAAACTATACAAAAAAATCAATGAATCCAAAAGTTGTTTCTTTGAGAGAATAAACAAGATAGATAGACATCTAGCCCAGTTAACCAAAAGAAAGATGGAACAACTCCAAATCAATAGAATATGTGATGAAAGGGGAAGCATCACATGAAAAGATCCAGACAATCATACAGGAATACTTCAAAAACCTATACTCTACTAAGTTTGAAAACCTTGAAGAAATGGATGAATATCTGAAATCCTGCGAATCACCAAAACTCAGCCAAGAAGAGATCAACAGTTGAAATAGACCAATAATATATGAAGAAATTGAAGATGTAATAAGAAGCCTCCCAACCAAGAAAAGCCCAGGCCCAGATGGTTTCATGGCAGGATTCTATAAAATATCATGAAAAGACTTACAATATTATTACTCAAGATGTTTAGAAGGATACAAACAGAGGGAGTGCTCCCAGAATCCTTCTATGAAATTTTTTTTTTAATTTTATTTATTTTCTATGAAGCCAGCATCACTCTTTTACCAAAATCAGGCAAGGATGCAACCAAAAAAGAGAACTATAGACCCATCTCCTTAATGAACACAGATGCAAAATTTCTAAATAAAATACTTGCAAATTGCATACAGATCCACATCAAGAAGATCTTCCACCATGACCAAGTTGGATTCATTCCAGAGATGCAGGAATGGTTCAATATACGAAAATCAATGAATATCATCAAACATATAGATGAATTTAAGACAAAAATCATACAATCATCTCAATTGACATGAAAAAATCCTTTGACAAAATCCAGCTTTCCTTCATGCTCAAAGTTCTAGAGGGAATTGGATTGGAAGGATCATTCCTCAACGTAGTCAAAGCCATATACAGGAAACCCACCGCCAATATCATTCTAAATGAGGAAATGACAGAAACATTCCCCTTAAAGGTAGAAACTAGGCAAGGATGCCACCTGTCACCACTCCTTTTCAATATAGTGCTTGAAACACTTGCTAGGGTAATAAGGCAAGAAAAGGAAATAAAAGGAGTTCTAATCGGAAAAGAGGAAGTCAAGCTATCCCGTTTTGCTGATGATATGATCATTTACTTAAGGGATGCTAACAACTCCACGAGAAAATTCCTAGAAATGATTAAGAGCTTCAGTAACGTGGCAGGATACAAAACAAATCTAGAAAAATCTGTAACTTTTCTTTTCACCAACAAAAAGCAACTGAAAAATTAATACAAGGAGGGGCTGGAGAGATGGCCTAGCGGTTAAGAGCGCTGACCGCTCTTACAGAGGACCCGGGTTCGATCCCCAGCACCCACATGGCGGCTGAGAACCTTCTGAAGCTCCATTTCCAGGAGAACTCCAGTTCCAGGGGAATCTGAGACCCTCTTCTGAACTCCGCGGCATTGCACGACACGGGTGCACAGACTTGCATGCAGACAGTACATTCATACACATACAGAAATAAATAAAATTAAAAAAAATTTTTAAATTAATACAAGGAGAACTTCACAATCAAAATGGCCTCAAAAACAATAAAATACCTAGAAACAAGCGTAACCAAAGACACCAAGTATTTCTAGAACAAAATTTTTAAACCACTGAAGAAGGAAATTGAAGAAGACATCAGAAGATGGAAAGACCTCCCATCCTCATGGATTGGGAAAATAAACATAGTAAAAATGTCCATTCTACCCGAACTCTTCTACAGATTTAAAGCAATAACAATTAAATCCCCAAGACATTCTTCACAGGCTTGGAAAAAAGATCATTAATTTCATTTGGAAAAACAAAAGACCCTGAATAGCCAAAACAACCCTGAGTGAAAAGATCAATACAGGGGGATCTCTATACCAGACTTTAAACTATACTACAGGGCTATAGTTATAAAAACAGCCTGGTACTGGCACAAAAACAGTTGACCAATGGAAAAAAACTGATGATCCAAACCTGAGCAAATATAATTTCAGCCACCTCATATTCGACAAAGGGGCCAAGAAGACACAATGGAGGAAAGACTGTTTAAATACCTATATATCTAATTGCTTGTGCTTCATTAGTAGGATTGAAAGGTTATTCCTGGACAAACTGTCAACCCATGAAAGGAAACAGCCAGAAGTGATCAGAGTCCAAAATGACATCTCCAGAGAAAGAAGACTGCTTTGCTTCTCATCCACCAGTACCCCTTTTCTAAGCCTAGGGAACAATCCGTGGAAGAGGGGGCATGGTAGAAAGTAACGGCTGTGATTGGGGTGAATGGTGAAACTACAGCAACATAGTCTGGACACTTATTTGATCAACTTGATTGTACATATAAGCCCCACCAGCTGGATGGCGGAAGACATGGGTTGTGTGGGTTTGGGCATAGCTGCTTGCAAATTGGTTTTGCATGAGGGATGCTTGTACTCATAACTTATTACTTATTGTTAAAAAAATAAAAGTAAGAAATTCGAAAAAATAAATAAAATATTTACAGAATGAAAAAATAAAACCAAATAAATAACTGTAAAAAAAGATAATTAACATGTTCTGTATGAAATACACAAAAATTCATTAAAATAATGAAAGAATACTTTCTGTTCTCAAACATCAGACACACATGTGGTGCACATACACACATTCAGTGAAACACGCATGTATGCACATAGTATAAATAAATAATTTATTGACTACTTCTAATACACATAATACTCAGAAGCATTTTTAGTTTGCTGTTATCTCTATATTTACAATTTGCTTTTGTAGCTTGTACTTTGGACGTTATAAACATCAAGTCCATAGTAATCCATAATGAGACTGTTTTACCTAGTGTGTGTTAAAGTTCCAGTTTTATTTTTTCACATGTGAACAGCCAATATTCATTTATTTGAAAGTTCTGATTTTATTATTTTGCATTTTAATATACAATTTTTTATTTATTGGAAATGCTGTATTTGGCTCTTTCCCATGGCCTGTAGGCTATCTAGGTCAGGTACTGAGACCTGATATAAATGTCAGGTGTGGCCTCCATTCTATGTGTGGCCCTTTAGATTTCATTAGAAAGCAGTTGGTTACTCCTATAATATTTATGCTACTCTTGTACCAGTGGGCATATTGTGCTAGGCCAGTTGTTGTACATCACAGAATTCACAGCTGATAAGGTTTTTGCTATTTTTTTTTTCTTCATATAGATTGCATAACGCATTACAACACTGTGAAAATTAAATACTAAAGATGACTCTTTGGTCAGTATTGGCTTGATTTTCCTTGCTTTACAATTCATGGATGCAATGTCTTCATAAGTAGGGTCTTATCATGAAATTTTGGTGGGGAAACAAGAAAAAAAGGCTGTGGCCAGACTTGACTGAGGTTCTGTGGTAACCATGATCAACATCTTCCAAAGACTGAGTCTATTTCTGACATCGGGCTTTTTTTATTTTATAGCCTAGGGTATCTAGTAGAAGCAATGTCCACTTGTTATGAGGTAATCCTTTTAATCTCATTTCATATTGTAAATGAATAGGCTTTAAGCGGCTTCTGTACTGGTAGACTTCCATCTAGCTTTTCTATAGTTCTTCTGCCTTACCTTCTTATTCCTCAATCCATTTAACACTTCCTATTCTATTATTTCTATTTCCCCTTCATATCACTGCTTTATAACTCCCCAAACTACACAACTTCCCTTATTTGTTTCTTTTACCTCTATGAATTTTCAATTGAAACATACTATGCTTGAAAACATCAGTTGTCATATACATACCTGAGTAGATGTTACCTCAATTGAAGAATTTTCTTCATTGTCAAATATGTGGGGTGTTCTCTTGGTTGTTGATTGATATGGGAAGGACCAGTACACTTCCATGCAGTGACACCCATGGTCAGGTGGTCCTGCATTGCATAAGAATGCAGGCTGTGCACAAACCAAAGGAGCAAGTCATTTAGCAGTACTCCTCTGAGCTCTGTGCTCCAGGTTTTTTCTCTGAGTTGCCTTGGCTTTTCTTGAGGATGGACTATGTGCAGTAAGCCAAATTAATACTTTCACCCACATGTTGGTTAAACATGCTATTTTCTCCAGTGTGTAATTTGTGGGTACTTTGTCAAAAGTTAGATGACTGCGAATGTGTGGATTTGAATAAAAGTTTTTTTTATTCAGCTGATCAATTTGCATGGGTTTTATGGCAGTACCATGTTGTTTGTACAAACTCCATCCTACCAATCATATATATATATATATATATATATATAT
>VZQC01004376.1:374534-387231 GCA_009823505.1 Rhizomys pruinosus
TATAAGAGAGATATATATATATATATATATATATATATATATATATATTGCCTATTTTCAATTGAAAAATTGAAAAAGGGTAGCAGGGGGAGATGCAGATAGGGAAGAGGATCTACATGACATCAATCATCATTGTATAAAAATCACAAAAATTCAATAAAAATCAAATTTAAAAAGAAACAAAAGCATCATCCTTATTAAATGAGAAATTTTTATTGTAGGCTGTGTCTTCCATGGGGTGAAAATATTTATTTCCTATATTGAATACCAAATTAGATTCATTTGCCCATTAAATAATTCAAGGTTTTCCCAAGAACCATGACTAATAACATATAGAAATATATTACATAAATGTAGGTAAAGGGAGATACATTGATATACACACATATTGTGTCAATATAGAAAATAATATACATATGAAGCAAATCAGGTAAAAATTATGGAAGTCAAAAGTCCAATGATATGTCATACTGAACTGCATGTTTGGAAAAACTTGTATAGTTCAGTCTGTTTGAAGATCTAAGAATCAAAAGGACAGATGTCCATGTTCTGGAAGATCCAGAGACATAAACTGAGATAGAGAAATTTCACTATCTTTTTGTTCTAGTCAGGCCCATGGCAGATTAGTTAGTGCCAAGTCCCATTGCATATTAAAGATTTCTATGCTGTCTGCCGATTCAAATGTTGCTATCTTCCAGAAATACCCACACAGAACAACATAGCAATAATTTCCTTTCTATCTGGGTAATCATTATATTAGATAGGTTGACAAGCAAAATTAGCCATCATAAAACCTTAAATTACAAATTTCCCTAGAAATGTTATTACCACTATAGTGGAAAGGATTTTCGTGGATCTTATAACATTAAACAGAATGATTTGAATATTGTGTAGGATAAACAGAAGGATCGTCTATAAGGAAAATTTTTCAAGCATAGGCAATGAAGGTGAATACAGAATCAGCTGATGAAGGAGATTAGAACACAATTATTAGTCGAGGGTGAAATAAGGAAAGCTTCCTGTCACAAAATGTAAGACTATCTATATTTTTGTCTCCATATTCAATTGCAGGATGAGCATTCATGATTCAAATCTTGTGTACTTTCTGGTCTTAGTCTTCCTAAATCTGTTGAATGTCATGAAATTATAGGCACAAAAGAGTCTCTAGCTTTTGAAAAGAGCAGTGACATTTTTCCTCCAAGACGGAAGGAAAAAAAGGAGAAAAAGACATGCATGAAGATAATTTAAGATTGGTGGATGGGAACTTCTAGAAAAATCACATTTAAAGGATTAATGCTTGTTTTTTTTTCTTAAGTATTTCCAATGTATTTTTTTGTTTTCTATTGAATTTTTCTGTATTTCATACAGCAATTCTTAATAAAATTTTGACCTAACTCCCCTTTCCTTCTCCCTCCACATCAATGCTCATGCATTCTAACATACATATCTTTATTTGGGGGAAATTCACATTTTCCCCTTTAATTATCTATTACTTTAAAGGATGCATATATACTCTCCTCCCCATATGCCACAATTTCAAAAGTCTGAAAATAAGTGGTAGGTATATCCTATCAGTTTGCCATACTACTAGGTATTTGGTGTTAGCATCCACAGATGAGGGATACCATTTGTCATTTGTTTTTCTGGGACTGTGTTACTTCATTTAGCATAATGTCTTCTAGTTCCATCCATTTACCTGCAAAGTTCATGATGTCATCTTTCTTTAACACTGCATAGAACTCCATTGTGTAGATGTACCACATTTAATCTATCCACTCATTTGTTGAGAGGCATATGGGTTGTTTCCAGCTCTTCACTATTTTGAAGAGAGCTGCAGTAAACATAGATGTACATGTATCTTTGCGGTAGGATGAGACTTGTGAGCATATAACCAGGAGTGGTATACTGGATCAGGTAATAGACTCATTTTGAGGCTTTTAAGGATTCTCCACACTGCTTTCCATAGTGGTTGTAGAAGTTTATCTTCCCGCCTGCAGTGGATGAGTGTTCCCCTTTCCCCACATCCTCTCCAACATTTGGTGCCTTTTATTTTAGTGAACTTAGCCAGTCTTATCAGAGTGAGATGATATCTTAAAGTGGTTTAAATTTTCATTTACTTAATTATTAATGATGTTGAACACTTTTTTTATTTTATTTTATTTATTTCTGTATGTGTGTGAATGTACTGTCTGCATGCAAGTCTGTGCACCCATGTCGTGCAACACCGCGGAGTTCAGAAGAGGGTCTCGGAAATCCCCCGGAACTGGAGTTCTCCTGGAATTGGAGCTTCAGACAGTTCTCAGCCGCCATGTGGGTGCTGGGGATCGAACCCGGGTCCTCCATAAGAGCGGTCGGAGCTCTTAACAGCTAGGCCAGCTCTCCAGCCCCGATGTTGAACACTTTTTACGATGTTTCTTAGCCAGTTATCTTTATTTCCTCACTTGTGAATTCTCCATTCACCTCTATACTCCATCTCTTGAGTGGGTCATTTCTTTTCTTACATCTTTTTTTTTTTAATTTTTTTTATTAATTTTTATTTATTTCTGTATGTGTATGAATGTACTAGGTCTGCATGCAAGTCTGTGCACCCGTGTCGTGCAACACCGCGGAGTTCAGAAGAGGGTCTCGGATTCCCCTGGAACTGGAGTTCTCCTGGAATTGGAGTTTCAGACGGTTCTTGGCCGCCATGTGGGTGCTGGGGATCGAACCCGGGTCCTCTGTAAGAGCGGTCAGCACTCTTAACCGCTAGGCCATGTTTTTTGAGTAGTTTATATTCTGGATGTTAATGCTCTCTCAGAGGTACCACTGGTGAAGGTTTACTCCCACTCTGTTGGTTTTCTCTTCACTTCATTGATTGTTTCTTTCACTGTACAGAAGCTTTTCTGTTTAATGAGATCTCACTTGTCAATGATTGACTTTATTTCCTGTGCAGTTGCTGATCGCTTTAGAAAGCCTTTTCCTATGCCTATATCTTGGAGGTTGCTGCCAAAATTTTCTTGTATCACCTTCAGAGTTTCTGCTTTCACATTGAGGTTTTTGATCCTTTGAGGGTTGCTTTTTGTATAGGGTGAGAGTTAGGAGATTAATTTTATTCGTCTACCAATGGTGATCCAGTTTTGCCAGCACCATTTGCTGAAGATGCTATCTTACCTCCATTGAGACTTTTTGGCCCTTTTGTCAAATATGAGGTGGCTGGAATTGTATGAGCTCAAGTTTGGATATTCAATTTTGTTCCATTGGTCTATGGGTCTGTTTTTGTGCAAGTACCAGGCTGTTTTTATCACTATAGCCCTGTAATATAGTTTGAAGTCTGGTAAGGTGATCCACCTTGTATTGCACTTTTTGCTCAGGGCCACTTTGGCTATTTGGGATCTTTTGTTTTTCCATATGAATTTAACATTTATTTCCAAGTCTGTTAAGAAACTCTTGGGGATTTTGAATGGGGTTGCATTGAATCTGTATACTAGTTTGGACGAAATGGACATTTTAACTATATTAATTTTTCCAATCCATGAGCATGAAAGGTCTTTCCATCTTTTGGTGTTGTAAACAAGATAGATAGACCCCTAGCCCAGTTAACCAAAAGAAACAAAGAACAACTCTAAATTAATAGTATTCTTGATGAAAAGGGAAACATCACAACAGAGAAAAGATCCAAACAATCATATGAGAATACTTCAGAAATCAATACTCTAATATATTTGAAAACTTAAGAGAAATGGATGAATATTTGAAATCCTGGAATGCACCAAATCTTAACCAAGAAGAGATTGATAGCTTAAACAAATCCATAATATACGAGGAAATTGAAAATGTAGTAGTAAACATCTCAACTTAAAAAAGCCCAGGCCCAGACAGTTTCAATGCAGAATTCTATAAAACACTTAAGGAAGATTTACCACCACTATTACTAACCTGCTCAGAATGATAAAAGCAGAAGAAAACCTGCCAAATTCCTTCTAAGAAGCTAGCATCACTCTAAAGCCAAAACCAAGCAAATATACAAGCAAAAAAGAAAACTATAGACCTATATCATTAGGGAACATATATGCAAAAATTCTCAACAAAATACTTGCAAACTTCACACAGAACCACATCAAAAAGATCATGTAAATCAATAAATATCATAAAACACATAGACTGAAAGTCAAAAACCACAAGATCATCTCACCTGACACAGAAAAAGCCTTTGACAAAATCTAGCATCCCTTCATGCTTAAAGTCTTAGAGGGAGTTGGACTGGAGTGGACATTCCTCAATGTAATCAAAGCCATATAAAAGAAACCCACAGCCAACATCACTCTAAATGGAGAAAAGTTAGAAGCATTCCCCTTAAAGGCAGGAACCCAGCATGCTTGTCCTCTATCACCACTCCTCTTCAATACAGTGCTTGGAACGCTTGCTAGGGCAATAATGCAAGAAAGGGAAATTAAAGGAGTACTACTTGGAAAAGAAGGAGTGAAACTATCCCTCTCTGCAGATGACATGATAGTTTACTTAAGGGTTGCTAAAAACTGTACCAGAAAACTTTTAGAAATGATTAAGAGCTTCAGTTAAGTGGCGGGATATAAAATTAATGTGGAAATATAATTAGCCTTTTTTTACACCAACAAGCAACTGGAGAAAGAATATAAGAAGACCCTCCTACTCACCATATCCATAAAACCAATTAAATGCCTGGGAACAAACATAACCAAAGACTCCAAAGATCTCTACAGCAAAAAAAAAAATTAAACCCCTGAAGAAAGAGATTGAAGAAGACATCAGAAGATGGAAAGAACTCCCAGATTTGTGTTTAATACTAATAATTCTTTGTTCTTTAAAAATATAAGGCTGGAGATATGGCTTGATGGTTAAGTGCAGTGGCTGCTTTTGCAGAGAACCCAGGTATAATTCCTTTAAAAAATATAGATATCTATATATATATATATATATATATATATATATCTATATAATCAAATATAGACCCGTTGTCCCACCCCCCTCCCACCGACGTCCTGGATTCTGCCAACATTGCTTTTCATCTCTTCCTCAGGTCTTTCTCAATATTCTCCATGAGGAGTTGACTTGTTCGTTGGCAGAATCATTGATTCAGTCAGTCTTTGATGCAGTCCCCTTTCTTTCTTGTTGTTATTGTTTTCCAATATGCATCATTCCCACTGCTTTGGACAAAACTCAAGGGCCATCACAAGAAATACTTACAACTAGGTAATTGGCACCTAGCATCCACAGATGAGAGGATTACCATTCCATCGTTTTTTTTTTTTTTTTTGTTTTTCTGGGACAGTGCTTCAGCACTCGAGGTGTCCTTAGCTCCAGCCCATTTTTCCTGCAAAGCTCATGATGTTGTCTTTCTTTACTGCTGCATAGGACTCAATTGTGTGGATTGTACCACATTTCTCTATATGCCTCATCCAGTTGAGGGGCTTTTAGGTATGGTACCTCTTCTATGTACAAAAAAAAGAATAAGAGCGGAAAAAACATGGCTGTGAATGTATCTCTGCGTTGGGGTGTTTCTTGAGGGGTACATGCCTAGAGTGGTATGGCTTTGGGTCAGGTGCGGAAGTTGTTCCAAGTCTTCCAAGGGTTCTACACACATGCTTTCATAAGTGGCTGCATGAGGTTTACATTCCCACCAGCAGTGGATGATTGTGCTCCCTTTCCCCAACCTGTCCAGGCACTTGGTATCATTTGTTTTCTTGCTTCTAGCCAGTGTTATTGGAGTAAGATTTGATATCCTTAAAGTGGTTGTTGATGCATTTCCTTAATGTTTAGTGATATTGAACACTTCTTAAGGTTCTTTCTCAGACATCTCTAATTCCTCACTTGTGAAGTCTCTGTTCAGTTCTTTGCTCCATCTATTGAGTGGGTCATTTGTTTTCTTTCTTCTTTGTTTTTTGAGTAGTTTATATATTCTGGAAATCAATGCTTTGTCAGATGTTTCTGTGGTGAAGGTTTCCTCCCACTCTGTGGGATTTCTCTTCACTTCCTTGATTGTTTCTTTTGATGTACAGAAGCTTTTGAGTTTAATGAGGTCCCATTTGTCAATTGTCAACATTAATACTTGCACAGCTGCTGTCTGATTTAGGAAGTATTTTCCTATGCCTATGTCTTGTAGTCTGCTGCCAACTTTTTTTCTATCGCCTTCAGTGTTTGGGGTTTCACGTTGAGGTCTTTGATCCATCTGGAGTTGGCTTTTGTACAGGGGGAGAGGTAGGGGTTTAATTTCATTCTCCTATAAGTGGTGATCCAGTTTTGCCAACACCACTTGCTGAATATGTGGTCTTTTCTCCATTGTGTCATCATGGCCCCCTTGTCAAATATGAGATGGCTGAAATTGTATGTGCTCAGGTTTGGATCTTTGGTTTTGTTCGATTGTCAACAGGTCTGTTTTTGTGCCAGTACCAAGCTGTTTTTATGACTATAGTCCTGTAGTAAAGTTTGAAGTCTGGTATAGAGATCCCCCCCGCCCCCCGTGTAGCTCTTTTCACTCAGAGTTGTTTTGGCTATTCGGGGTCTTTTGTTTTTCCAAATGAATTTAAGGACTTTTTTTTCGAAGCCTGTGAAGAAAGTCTTGGGGGTTTTGATTGGGATTGCATTAAATCTATACAAGAGTTCCGGTAGAATGGACATTTTTACAATGTTAATCTTCCCAATCCATGAGCATGGATTTTCCCATCTTCTGATATCTTCTTCAATTTCTTTCTTTAAAAGTTTAAATTTTTTGTTTTAGAGATCTTTGGTGTCTTTGGTTACATTTGTTCCTAAGTATTTTATTGTTTTGAGGCTATTGTGAGTGGGAAGGTCTCTTTGAAATCTTTCTCCAGTTGCTTGTTCTTGGTGTAAAGAAAAGCCATTAATTTTTTTAGGTTAATTTTGTATCCTGCCACTTTGCTGAAGCTGTTAATCATTTCTAGGAGTTTTCTGTTGCAGTTGTTAGCATTCCTTAAGTAAATGATCATATCTTCAGTAAAAAGGGATAGCTTGACTTTCTCTTTTCCAATTAGAACTCCTTTAATTTCCTTTCTTTGCCTTATTACCATAGCAAGTGTTTCAACCACTATATTGAAAAAGAGTGGAGACAGGGGGCAGCCTTGCTGATTTCCTACCTTTAAGGGGAATGCTTCTGTCATTTCCTCATTTAGGGTGATATTGGCTGTGGATTTCCTGTATATGGCTTTCATTACATAGAGGAATGATCCTTCCAATCCAATTCCCTCTAGGACTTTAAGCATGAAGGGATGCTAGATTTTGTCAAAAGGTTTTTCTGCATCAATTGAGATGATGGTGTGTGTTTTTTCTTTCATTCTGTTTATGTGTTGGATGATGTTTATTGATTTTCCTATATTGAACAATCCCTGCATCTCTGGTATGAATCCAACTTAGTCATGATGGATGATCTTCTTGATGTGGCTCTGTATGCGATTGGCCAGTATCCTATTTAGAATTTTGGCATCTGTGTTCATTAGGGAGATGGGTCTATAATTCTCCTTTTAATTGTACCTTTGCCTGGTTTTGGTAATAGAGTGATGCTGGCTTCATAGAAGGAATTTGGGAGAATTCCTTCTGATTGTATCCTTCTAAACAGTTTCAGTAATAATGATTGTACGTCTTTTTGAAAATGTTTTATAGAATTCTGCCGTGAAACCATATAAGGCTGGTCTTTTTTTTTAGTGGGGAGGGTACTTATTACATCTTCAATTTCTTCATGTATTATGGGTCTGTATAAGCTGTTGATCTCTTCTTGGTTGAGCTTTTTTGATTCCCAGGATTTCAGGTATTCATCCATTTCTTTTAGGTAAGTATAGGTTTTTGAAGTATTCCCATATGATTTTCTGGATCTTGTCCTTGTCTGTTGTGATAGTTCCCTTTTCATCATGGATTGTATTGATTTGTAGTTGTTCCTTATTTCTTTTGGTTAACTAGGCTAGAGTCTGTCTATCTTGTTTATTCTTTCAAAGAACCAACTTTTAGATTCATTGATTTTTTTTTTGTATTGTTTTCTTTGTTTCTATTTCTGATTTCTGCTCTAATTTTTGTTATTTCTTCCTGTCTGTTGAGTTTAGGGTTCATCTGTTGTTGCCTCTCAAGTGCTTTTAGCTGTAGTGTTAGATCATTCACTTGTGCTCTTTCTGTTTTTCTAATGTAGGCACCCAGGGCTATAAACTTCCCTCTTAGGACTGCTTTTAAGGTATCCCATAGGTTTTGTTGTGTTGTATTGTCATTGTCATTCAGTTATGGAATGTTTTAATTTCTTTCTTTATCTCTTCCTTGACCCATTCATTTTTCAAGGGTGTGTTGTTTAGTCTCCATGTGTTCTTGTAGGCAGTAGGGCTTATCCTGGTGTTGATGTTGAGCTTTATTGTACTGTCATCCAATATAATGCATGTAATTATTTCATTCTTTTCCTATTTGTGGAGGTTTCTTCTGTGTCCCATTATGTGGTCGATTTTGGAGAATGTTCCATGGGGTGCTGAGTAGAACACATATTCTCTGGTATTAGGGTGGAATATTCAGTAGAGGTCTATGTGGTCCATTTGGTGTATCATATCATTTAGTTCAGATGTCTCTCTGTTTATTCTTTGTCCTGTTGACCTATCCAAAGGACTCAGTGGGGTATTGAAATCCCCTAATATGAGTGTACTGGGGGTAATGTATGACTTGTGGTCCTGGAGAATTGTCTTTATAAATTTTGGGGCACCAGAGTTTGGGGCATGTATATTCATAATTGTGAAATCTTCTTGGTGAATTGTTTCTTTGATAAAACTGTAATGGCCTTCTTTGTCTCCTCTGATTTCTTTTACTTTGAAGTCTATTTTGTCTGATATTAAAATGGCAACACCTGCTTTCTTTTTGGTACCATTTGCTCCGAATATTTTTTCCTCCTTTCACTTTAAGGTCATGCCTGTCCTTGAAGGTAAGATGTGTTTCTTGTAGACAGCATATCGATGGATTCTCTTTCCTTATCCAATATCCCAGTCTATGTCTTTTGATTGGGGAATTTAGTCCATTAATATTTAAGGTTATGACTGATAGGTTTGTGGTGCTTCCTTTTGCCTTATTATTCATTTGTGGTTTGGGTTTAGATTTCTGCTTCTGGAGTTATGCTTTTATTGATTTCTCTTTTTAGGTCCTTTGGGATGGTTGCGCCTTTCTTCTGTCCTTTGAATTGCTTCAAGTATTCTCTTAAGGGTTGGATTTCCGGACATGTATTCTTTCAAACTGTTTGTGTCATGAAAGGTGGAAGGTTTTTCTCTCTCCTTCAACTATAATTGACATTTTTCCTTGGTATAGTAACCTGGGTTGGCATGTATTGTCCATTAATACTGGGAATGATTTGCTCCAGGCTCTTCTTGCTTTCTTAGTTTGTGTTGAGAAGTTAGTTGTAATTCTGATAGGTTTCCCCTTATAGATCGCTTGTTTTTTTCTTGTGGCTTTAAGGATTTCACCTTTGTTTTGGGTGTCTAGCATTTTAACTATGATATGGTGTGGAGAACTTCTTTTCTGATCTTGTCTGTTTGGAGTTCTATCTGCTTCTTGTATTTGTATTGGTTTGTCTTTTTTTAGTTTGGGTACGTTTTCATCTAAATTTCTGTTGAAGATCTGATCAATACCATTCTCTTGGGATTCTTCTCCTTCCTCTATTCCTATGATGTGGAGGTTTGATCTTTTCATAGTGTCCCACAGTTCCTGGTTGTTCCACTTTTGTGTATTTTTAAATTTTTCATAATCTTTACTTGAGGTTTTTAGTTATTCTGTGTTATCTTCCAGGTCTGATATTCTTTGTTCTGCTTCCTCCATTCTGCTTCTGAGGCTTTTTCCATTCCTTTCCTCTTGATTGGATGAGTGTTTGATTTCCTTTTTCATTTCCTCTTCTGATTTCTTTAGTATTTCTACTTCTTTTTGGAGCTTCTCAATCTCTTCCTGTAGCTCTTTGCTTCGCTTGTTGGTTTCCTTATCTTTTACAGCATGGAATCTTTTCAGTGTTTCTACTTCCTTCTGGAGTTTGTCTTTCTCTCTCTCTCTAGGTCCTTCTTGAGTTCTTCATTCTCTTTTCTTAGTTCTTTGATTCGCTCTTTATAATCTTGTAGTTCTTTAATTATATTCCCAATTGTGTTTCTGATATCTGTGTCCTGGGGCATACCCAGAGGGATTGAACTGTAAAACTCTTCCATAGGGTTGATAGAGCTTGGTGCAGGATTATCCTGCCCCTTTCCCCTGTTGTCTCTTCTTCGTGCTCCTGGCATATGGGCTTCTCCTTGCCTGTATTCCAATGTGAGTCCGAGATGCCTCTTCACTGTGTTGAAGGCTTGCTTTGCTTGCCTCCTTCAGATACCTTCGTAATTCCAGTTGGTGCATGGGGTGGGGGTGGGGGGGGCTCTACCTGCCCTTCAGCTGGTCTCAGGAAATCTCAGAATCTCAGATTTCAAGACTCACACAACCCTACCTTTAATACCAGCTGGGAGGATAACTCTGCCCTCACAGCCACAAAAGCCAATTAAGCCGAAGACAACTGGATTAACGGATTAACTAGGTTAAGTCAATAAATAATCAACCTTGCTGAAGCACCCAGTTCCTACCTACCTTCCTGCACTTCATCTGGTCTCAGGAGATCTCAGATCCCCAGGTTTAATTCCTACCATGCACGTGGAGGCTAACAACCATCTGTAACTCCAGTTCTGGGGATCCAACACCCTCTTCTGTCTTCCTTGTGCATTACCTGACATGGTTACACTTACATGCATGCACACAATACACTCGTACAAATAAAATAAACATAATAAATAAATTATTTAAAAAAACATGCATTTATGCAATGTATTTTGATACCCATCCACCACTACCTCCTTGCAATCCTCTTTAGTGTTTACCCCTGTCTCCCAACTTTATTTCATCTTGTTTTTCTTGTTACAAGGAACTCTCTGAGTCCATTGAGTGACCCTTATATGCACATAAGTTTGGCAGTGTCCACAGGGGCATGAGTAACTCACCATTTGCCATGTCCTTAGGGAAAATTGGCCCTCCCTCCTTCAAGTCATTAACTGCCAATACCTGCTCAGCTAGTTGTGGGGCCCCAAGAGCACTTTTCACATGGCAACAGAGGTGATGTGCTTAACAGCAGTATGTAATTTTTATATTTTTATCAGTTTTTCTGCTTCTGTGCAGCTCCTTCGATTCAAACGTCACAGAGGCATGTTGAACCAGTTCAAGTTAAAGGTAAATATTATAATGTATACAGATAGAAGGTTTTGCCAAAGAGACCTAGATGATAATTCATTGGAATCAGGCTTGGCATAAAGAAAGGAGAGTCAAATATAGTAATAACTACCTAAGATGAAAACAAAGCAGCAGTCTCTGCATGTAGTAGTAGCAAAAACCAATAAAGTTTGAGATGAAGGTACTAAGGAGCTTGGTGGTTCCCTTGTAAATTCACACTAAAAATTAGTTCTTCAGTGAAGTTGATTGGACACTTGATAACAAAATTCCCAGTGATGATTAGTGAGTGGAGCAGGAAGTCTGTGGCTGATGGAAATTTAAAAACTATAAACCCATGGATGGAACTGAGACATACTATACTTTGTTAAGCAAAGATATGAGAAATGTAAAGAAACACTTTCATGGGTAGTGGAGTGAAGGATCAGTGGTTAAGAGCACTGCATGCACTTACAGAGGACCCGGGTTCAGTTCCCAGCAACCATATGTCAACTAACAACTGTCCATACCTCCAGTTCTCAGGATCCAACACCCTCTTATGACCTCCTTTGATATTGTTGGTACAGCTACCTACATGCAAGCAATGTACTCATACACATAAAATAGAAATAATATGTAAAATATTAAAAAGAAATACTGTCATTTTAGTATAAATTTAAATATATTTCATTTTTATTCTGTTATGGCTGTGTAGATCTGATTCCCACATATGGATTCACAGTGGTTCTAAAGCAGAGTGAAGAAAAACATCAGAATTCTCATAAGCTGATCTTAACTCCAAGATTCGTGTCGATGTCTCATTTCATCAGGCTTAGGAAATGAAGTCCTTCAGTTCAAAGAAAGCCCACTCAACAATTGCTACCTAAGTAGTTTTGGCTTGACCCATACATTGCGTGAAAGTATGTCATATTCTTCCTTGTGAATTCTAGGTTCTTGCGGAAACTAAGAACTTGAATGGAATGGAAAATAAGACACATACAAATTGAACTTGGAATAAGATCAAATAGGATCGAGTACTTCACTTGTCATGGAGTTGTGTGTTTAATGTTAACATTATAAATGTATTTTAAAATTTGAGTTGTCTGACTATGATGTTTGCATAATTAATTAAAATAGTTTTAGACTGATAATTGGTGACAGCAGGTCACCGAAGAGCATCTAAACACCTCATCCTTAACTATTACTTCTAAACACCTTATCCTTAACTATTACTTCTTTCCCAAATCCAGTACATGCACAGACATATGATATATTCCCATGAAAATCCAAATAGCGAATATCCTACCTTTATCAATTACTCCTTCCTCTAATCCTGAATTCCAAGAAATATTTATTATTCCTATAAAAATAATCTAATATAAATTCTTCTGATGACAAAAGTTGTAATACATATTTCCTGCAAACTCTTTCTATTTGCTATATATTGCAGTCTAGATGTCTGGCAGGAAAGGTGAAAACATTGAAGAAATATATATATATATAT
>VZQC01004376.1:396412-409649 GCA_009823505.1 Rhizomys pruinosus
TGTATATATATATATATATATATATAGTACAAGATTATGTTACAAATCAAATCTAGACCCGTGTCCCTCTCCCTAGCCCCCCACCCCACCAAAGCTCATGCATTCTGCCAAACATGTTTTTCATCTTTTTCTCAGTCTTTCTCAAAATTCTCGATATAGAAGTTGACTGGTTCAAGCAGAAGTTCACCGTTTCAGTCAGTTCTTTGACACAGTCTTTTCTGTTGTTGTTGTTGTTGTTGCCATTGTCATTGCTGTTGTTGTTTCCAATATGGGCCACTCTCAACTACTTGGACCAAAGCTCAAGGAGCCCTGCACAAGAAATACTTACTACTATGTAAATGGCGCTAGCATCCACAGATGAGAGATATCATTCGTCCTTTGTTTTTCTGGGACTGTGTTACTTCACTTAACATAATAATATCTTCTAGTTCCATCCATTTACCTGTGCTTCATGTTGTCTTGGGAGATCCCTGATCCTGTTTCCCTGTTTTAGATAGTTTCCTGTATTGTCTGACATTTATATTAGAAATATATCATACATTGTTTGATTTGATATAAATCTCAGGATGAAATAATAAAGTATCTCATCATGAATTAAATACAATCAAAGTATTTCTATCACTAGTACAGCAATCTCTTTCATGCAGGATAAGTGAAGAAACAAACTATTAATAATTCAGAATATTTGTATTTGTTATAGAAAGGACTTCCAATAAAATAATAAACATTTTCACCAATGATGAGGTTATTCTAAATAGAAATATGCAACTTTTTTCCAAGTACTCCTAAATAAATTTTCATTTTATCCCTCAGCATTATCTGAAATTGTGTTCATTTGTGAGTTTTTGCCACTGGAATTTAGAATAATTCAATATAAAATGTAATGGTCCTGTTACACTAAATCAAAGTAACATCTTATGAGGCTAGATGTTACTGTGAGAGGGTTCGCAACTAGGTAGGACTAGTGATAACATTTTTTTACATGCTAGTTCGTACATCACCTTCTCACACACAGATCTAGCTTGATATGTCAATTTTCTGTAACAAAATTGTGTAGTGTCTTCAATAATAGGGTCTTACTATCAATTTCTGGTGAGCAGCCATGTTAAATGGCAATAACCTTTATCTTTTTGAGGACAACAGCTCCAATTATGTTAGAAACTATCACGCACCTGGGTACTTAATGATGTTATTGCTGTTTTCTTTGTTTCATACTGTTTGGGGATACCTACATTCAAATTCTTCTTAAAATTTTATCTTAGTAACTTTTTGACTGAATTAAAAATCC
Organism: Rhizomys pruinosus; assembly: GCA_009823505.1. Lineage (NCBI taxonomy): Eukaryota > Metazoa > Chordata > Mammalia > Rodentia > Spalacidae > Rhizomys > Rhizomys pruinosus. Next base: position 397,701 of record VZQC01004376.1, read on the forward strand.
AATCCACAGGAGGAGATTTAGGCATGGTACTATAAGTTTTTTCACCATGAACCTTTGCATGGAAGTTCAAGTGCCCTAAGCAAAAAGTGAATAATACTGCTATGCAAATGGACAAGATAATCTTCATGCAAAGTACTTAAAAAGGGTGTTGGTACAGGCATTTTATCCCTACTCAAGAAGGAGAAGCAGGGGTTTCTCTATGAGACTGATGCCAGCCTGGTCTATATAGCAACTTCCTGGAAAAGTTGTGCAACTGGGAGACCCTTTCTACAAAATAATAGCACAATTAAAACACTCTCAAAATATATATCTTTATATCAGTAGATTATGGTGGCTCTTGGCCTTCCTCAACAATATTTCTTTTTGCCACTGTAGAGTGCTAAATGTAGAGAATCACAATTGGCCAAATGCAGAGAGTACATAAGTATGGAGTACTTCTGTCCTAAAAAAGGACATTGATACCCCCTCCAATGTTCAGGAAACATCTGGCAAAAGGGCAGAAAAAAATATAAGTGCCAGGGTTAGGGAAGGAGTACTTTGAAATGGTGATTTCCAGTCATGTACTAGTGATGTCAATGTACTTATAGACTCACTGACGCTGTGGCTGTCTGCACAAAGCCTTCTCAATTTTGGGCAGGCCAAAATTACATCATGTCAGGGAGGTGGACTTCATACACCTTACCCCTAGGTGAAGGGATTATTGATAGTTAATAGTGGCTCATGTAGGGCTACCACTTCTTTCAATGATGTAGCCACAGATAAATTGCTCATTCTTCAGCACACAAACTGTATCCCATGCTCAGGTAAATGTACGTAAACTCAGTGGGACACACACACACACACACACACACACACATACACACACACACACACACACAAACACACACACACACTAAACATGAGATATTAGAAAATGAAAGAATTGGAAAGAAGAGACTCAACAAGAGGAGCTTACAAAAGGTTCTAAGGGGTAAAACAAGATTAAAATCATTGTATGCATCTATGAAAGTGTTAAAACATTGCAAATTAATAAATATTTTAAAACATAAATAAAAGAAAATTAAATTCTATTCCAGTGCAAACATGAACTATTATTACTCGTTAGTTAATCTTTAGTGTGAGCAATAAGAAATGAGGGAGTTCATTGTCAATTGGTTTTGAAATACATTATACTTTTCTTTATTCATATTCATAATCTTGGAACTGAGAAGGAATGAACAAGTACTGGACACAGACAGAGACCTGTTTCATATAATTTATTGTTTATCTGCTATGTCTTTGGCTGGAGACCCAAATATGTAGGTCCAAGATTACATGTGTTTTATATATGCTATTTTTGTTGTTATTAAACTTCACCTAAAACCTATTAGGAAGACTACTTCAGACTGGCCAACTGTATATTCCTAGAACTTTCATTCATTTTTTTTATAATAAAGTCCTTTTAACAATTTTGTGAAGTTCCAGAAACTAACACTTTTTCCACATATTCTTCCAAATTCTACCTCTCAAAAGATTCTTTTGGCTCTTTTGGCATTGACAACCTCAGAAAGACCCCTAATTTTACAAATATCTAGACCAACAGAAGCTAAAAAAATTAATATTTTATAGCTCAAGAATTATAGTAATGACTCCCAAGTATTTTACCTTAATCCAGTTGTTTCATGGCATTAATATAGTCATAGTGTACGCTGATTCCAAGGTGATATGGATTTCATCTTGTTGCAAGCCCCCAAAGTATCTCTGAGCTATTCCCATTAAGATATCCTTTGCCTTCATTTGGCCTGTGTTAAATGTCAGGGAACATATCTTCTACTTTATATGGGAGGAGGGAACAGTACTTTCTACTAGAAACAACTTCATAATTCAAAATGTCCCTGGGGTGAAATGTTTGACACTAATTGCTACTATTTGATGACTCGTTTTGGTTTAAAACCTTCCTCAGAGTGAGGTGTCTATTTAAACATTAAATCATGTAATTTATAAATAATAGAAATTTAGTTTAATTTCACAGTTCTCCATTTTGTGATATACAATCTGATGTCTTAAGTGTCTTAAGGTTATGATCAGATATGATTAGAATAAGGAATCATTAATTCTGCCTCTTCTGGAGGAGAGGAACATCGTGATCTCATCCAGCATAAGAAAAGACAACAAACTCACTTTCACAAACCCTTTCCAATCAGCTTGCAATTGAAAATTTTGGTAGCTCCCTTGCTTTAAAAATCATCTCTGCAAGCTACAGTTTGTGAAGTTCTCCAAGGGTAATGAGAAACTCTTAAAAACATTAATTAAGAAAGAATAAATTGCACAAAATGGAAAAGAAACAGATAAGAATTGGATTTCTCATTTAGAAAACTGAATCTCTAAGTATTTGAGCATCATATGTAAGATATTTGACAAAGTTGATCACAGCAGACGGCACTCTCTGACTAAAGGTACCGTTTAATTTGCTCCACATTTTGCTCTTCAGTGTCCAAGTAGTTTGGCCTTCTGGCTGCCTTCCTTATAGAGCAATACAACTAATGTGTCAAGCAGCTAAGCTGACCTGTATCTAGAGGCCACACATGGAAACTATCAGACCCTATGTCACTGTGTTCTAATACAGAAAAAGAGAAAATAAACTTCACTAAACGTTGACCTCAGTCCAGGCATGGTGACATAAAACTTTTGCTTTGTTTGTTCATTTTTTTGTTGAGGTGATCTGTTTTCTTAATCATTTTTATTTGACATTTTGGGCATTTCATAAAAAAATTCCTAATCAAATTTGTACCCCTTCCTTGCCCTCTCCTCTACCAGTGTTCATGCATTCTGCCCTACATGTCTTACATCTTTTTCTCAGTCTTTTTTAAATTTTTCAATGCAGAAGTTTACTGTTTGGAGCAAAAGCTTAAAGTTTCAGTCAGTTCATTGACCTAGGCTTTTGTTGTTGTTGTTGCTGTTCTTTACAATTTTTATCATTTCATAATACGCATATATACATTCCATACATATATCAAAACTATGGCATCTGAAAATAAACTATAGGTTAATTCCAAAACATGTTTAGGGATTCACATTTTGACAATAGAGTTGTATGCAATTAATGTAAAAAGTATTACTTTGCATTCCTAAATTATATACTGAGTTGTGTAACATCAGGTATTATATTTACTGAAAGAAAGAAAGAATTATTCGGTTTTCCTTACAAATAGGGATTTGGTGCTGGGATCCACAAATGAGGGGAAAATACACAAATGTTTAATCCTAAGATTCAAGAATCAGAGGCAGGAAGATTTCTGTGATTTCCAGCCCAGACCAATTTACCTAGTGATGTTCCACTCCAGTGCAGGCTATAGGGAGAATCTGTCTAAAAACAAAGACTGGCAACTCAGAACATTATAAAAAATGTACTTATTAAATCAGGGCACTGAAAAATCTTTAATGATTTGTTACCTTGCTTTATAATTTTTACTTTAATAACTTGCAAATGCTTGCATTATGTATGTTTTGCATGACTCTATTTTTATCTTTGCTCTACATTCTAATACTGTTAAAAGTGGAACTGATAATAATTTATTATGTGTCAGGAAATTTTAAAAAGTTATATTTAGATGTGTGTGAAAATTTGAAGATTCTATCATTAAAATTTTTACAGGAATACTATATTTAAAATAAAAATAAATTAACATTACAGTAACATAAAGAAAAGATAAATTTCAAGGGTTCTAGAGAGATGACTCAGTGGTGCTGGACACTAGTTGCTCTTGCAGAGGACCTTAATTTGTTTCCCAGAACCCATATGACAGCTAACAACCATCTGTAACTCCAGTTCCAGGGGATTTAATGACATCTTCTGACCTCAGGAAACATTGCACATCACATAAATACATTTAGACATATAAAATAATAAATAGCAAATTAAAAGGTAAAAACTAAACTTCCAGATAGATAAGATAAAAATGGGGTGGTGAAATGTTTCAGTTGGTAAATTGTTTCGTGTACAGGCATCAAGATCCTAGTTCAGTTCCCCAGCATCCAAATGATATAGCTCCATGGGGTAGAGCATCTGTAAAATCAGCAATGGAGCAGTGAAAACAGGTGAATCTCTGAAGTTTGTTGGCCAGACTACAAAAGTAAAGCCATGAGTTCCAGGTTCAGTAAGAGAAAATGGATCAACAAATGAATTGGAGGGCTGTGGCTAAGGATCAGTGAATAAAAGTATTTGTTGCCAATTCAGAAGATCAGAGTTTGATACCTGAATTCCATATAATGGAAAGAGAAAAGTAACTCCCATACTTATCCTCTGATCTTCACAAGAATGTTTTGGCATGGACACACACAAATGCGTGCACGCGCGCGCACACACACACACACACATACACACACACACTCACGCACGCACACACGGACACATGCACAGAGTGAGAGAGATATATTTTTAAAATAATTTTTAAAAGTGAAGTTCAATTACAAATCTTTTCTTCTCACTAGGTAGCTCTGTCTGGCCTAGAAGTTGCTATGAAGAACAGTTTGTCCTTGAACTCACAGATGGTGCTGTTTCTATAGGAACAGCTTGAAAAACTAAAGAATTGTGTATAGGCCTCACGATATTGAAAATGAGGTAATTTAAGAGCCATTACACATTTTGTAAAAGATTACTATGTTTATTAAGATGGAAATTTTGGGAAGGTCTTTGAAATCCCTGATTACACTCATATAACAAAATACTATATAGCTATTAGAAAAATCAATACTACCTATTCCAGTGAATACATCAGGGAATTTCCATGGACAGAGGAAAATTACTGTATTCAATATACCTTTCATTTTGTTATAAATGGTGCTGTTTCTAGAGTAACAGCTTGAAAATTGAATAGTTTTGTACAGGCCTCATGATATTGAAAATGAAGCAATTTAGGAGATATTACATATTTTCTATAAGACTACTGTGTTGATTAAGATGGAAATTTTGGGAAGGTCTTTGAAATCTCTTATACTCACATAGCAAAATACCATATAGTAATTAGAATAATCAGTACTATCTATTCCAGTGAATACATCAGGGTATTGGCATTGATGTCATTGTGTAGAAAAAGAATAATGTAATATAACATCAAGAATATAGGAAACACCCCAATGAGGAGCAAAAGCGCAGGATTGATGGTTGTTTGGGATTGCCAAGGAGGAATTTTCAAGCACTTCTTTAAGGAAAACATGACATTTTTAGGGAAAAAATCCTCCAATTCAAGTGATATATATATATATATATATATATATATATATATATATATAATCAATACAAGTTGGAGAGCACGACAACAAAAGAACTGAAAAAAAACTCTAAAAAGACTTAGAAAATGATGCAGGACATATCCCAAAGTGCAGGGATTTGGGTGGGGTGAGGGGCATGGAAAGGGAAGCAACCCTAGATTGGATTGAAAAATGATGTACAACTTATGATAATGTTTAGTAACAATAAAAAAAGAAAATCTATCTATAAAAATAATAACTTCTGTGTGGATGGAGTGCAATTCCACCCCCCACATTTATATTTATGTGTAAGTCTAAATAAGAATTTTCATAATATGAAACAATATATACATTATAATGCTTGAAATGCTTGCTAGGGCAATAAGGCAAGAAAGGGAAATTAAAGGAGTACTAATTGGAAAAGAGGAAGTCAAAGTATCCCTTTTTGCAGAAGATATGATAGGTTACAGAAGGGATGCTAAAAACTCCACCAGAAACCTCCTAGAAATGAGTAAAAGTTTCAGTAAAGTGTCTGGATACAAAATAAACCTAGAAAAATCAGTAACCTTCCTTTACCCCAACAACAAGCAACAGGAGAAGGAATATAAGGAGACCTTTCCAATCACAATAGCCTCAAAAAAATAATAAAATACCTGGGAATAATCCTAACCAAGAAAAAATAACCTCTACAACAAAAATTTTAAAACCCTGAAGAAGGAGACTGAAGAGGACATCAAAAGATGAACAGACCTCCTATGCTCATGAACTGGAAAAACTAATATAGTAAAAATGTCTATTCTATACACACTAACATGCAGATTCAATGAAATCTGAATCAAAATCCCCATGTGCTTTTTCACAGACTTGGAAAAAAAATTCCTTAAGTTCATATGGAAGGACAAAAAACCTTGAATAGCTAAAGCAAAACTGAGCGAAAAGTGTAATGCAGGGGGGATTAGTTTACCAGACTTCAAGGTATATTACAGGGCTATAGTCATAAGGACAGCCTGGTATTGGCACAAAAATCGACAAGTTGATCAATGGAACAAAATTGAAGATCCAAATTGGGCTCATATAATTTCAGCAACTTCATATTCGAGAAAGGGACCAAAAATGTTCAATGGAGATAAGATAGCATCTTCAGCAAATGGTTTTAGCAAAACTGGATCACCATTTGTTGAAGAACAAAATTAAACCACTACATCAAACTCTGTACAAAAATCAACACCATGTGGATCAAAGATATCAACCTGAAACCTGAAACCCTGAAGGTTATAGAAGAAAAAGTTGGCAGCAACCTATAATACATAGGTGTAGGAAAAGACTTTCTAAACCAAACAGCAGCTGCAGAGAAAATAAGGTCAATAGCTGACAAGAGGGGCATCATCAAACTCAAAAGTTTCTGTACAGCAAAAGAAACAGTCAAGGAAGTGAAGAGAAAACCCACAGAGTGGGAGGAAACCTTCACCACTGATACATCTGACAGAGCATTAACATCCAGAATATATACACTACTTAAAAAATAAAGAAGCAAGAAAACAAATGACATACGCAAAAGATAAACAGCTGAACAGAGATTTCACAAATAAGATGGCTGAGAAACATCTTAAAAAATGTTCAACATCATTAATAATTAAGAAAATGCAAAATAAAACCCCTCTAAATTATCATCTCGCTCCAATAAGACTGTCCAAGATCAAGAAAGCAAAAGTTAACAAATGCTGGAGAGGGTGTGGGGAAAGCAGGACACTCATTCAGTGCTGGTGGGAATGTAAACTCATACAACCAGTGTGGAAAGCATTGTGGAGAATCCTTAAAATACTCAAAATGAGCCTGCCACCTGACCCAGTCATACCACTCCTGGTTATACAACCATAAGACTCATCCTACAGCAAAGATACAGGCACAGCAATGTTTATGGCAGCTCTCTTTACAGTAATAAAGAGCTGGAACCAACCCAAACACGCCCCAACTGATGACTGGATAACAAAAATATGCTACAGCTACACAATGGAGATCTATGCAGTAGTAAAGAAAGATGGCATCAGGAAATTTGCAGGTAAATAGATGGAACTCGAAGCCATTGTGCTAAGTGAAGTAACACAGTCCCCGAAAAAAAAATGATGATTGGTATCCCTCATCTGTGGATGCTAGTACCAATTACCTAGTTGTAAGTATTTCTTGGGCATGGNCACCAAATCTCCAAATCCCCAGTTGACAGGCAAACTGAATAAATTTGTTATTATATTTATTTGTATCTGAAAGCAACTGTGCAGTTAAAATTTAAATCTTTTAATGGGCTCTTATATTCAGACATTGTAATTACCATATAGGGGTGGAACATATGTATTCATATTCTAGAGTAATATTAAATTAAAGGGAAAAAAGTCAACCCCAAAACATATTTTGGAATTAACATACAGGTTCTTCCCAAAGGTCATAATTTCGATACGCATGTGTTGTTTAAACAGGCATAATTTGGAGTAATACAAAAGGGAGGAAACCACAGCAACATGAGGACTGTGTCAAAGAACTGACTGATACATTTAAATTCTGCTCAAAACAATTAACCTGTGCAGAAAAAAATCCTTGAAAACACAGAGAGGAAGACGCAAGACATGTATTGCAGAATACATAAATTGGAGTGGGGGGAGGGGCAGGGAGAGGAGAATGTATCCAAATAGGACTGAAAAATTATGTATTGAAATATACAAAATATCAGCAAAAAAGAACATAATTTTCCGGACATAGTGGCACACCCCTTTAATCCTAGCATTCGTGAGTCAGAGGCAGGAGGATCTTTGTGAGTTCAAGGCCTGTCTAGTCTACAGAGTGAGTTCCAGGACAACTGGGGCTACAGGGAGAACCTATCTCGAAAAGATCAAAAAGAAAAAAAAAAGCATAATTTTTAAAAAATGAGAAGAAATGTGGAAACAAGTAAAAAGAGGAAAAAATAAAACATTTGATTCCCCACATGAATAGAAAGCATAATGTTTATTTCTTAAAAATACTGAGAGAATTTAGGCTTCATGAAGTTATACAAGCTTTGTTATTATAAGCCATTGACGAATGTTTCCTGTACTAAATATATTTTGAAAGGCTTTTCAATAAATATTATATATATATGATGTACTCTGAAATACATATTAAGATGTCTCAAAAGAATATTTTGCAGAACAGTTTGGGGAAATGTTGTTTTACACATTTTTAATATGAATGGATTGATATTGCCCTCTGACATATATTAAAGATATATTAACATGATCTGGTTCTGTATTTTGATTAAATACATATAGTATCTTGTAATATTTACCTACCATTATTTAGCACCCCCAAACTGTTGGAATTTGATTTTTACTATTGCACATTTGCACGTGCATATTCTTTTGTCTTGGTAAATGGGAATATTGCTAATATTTTAGTTCTTCTGTAACATATTATTAGATCATTATTTAGTTAAAGGTCTATTCAATTCCTACCCCACGTTCGTGCAAGCTGATAGTATAATCCAGACATTGTGTAAGCCTTTCAGTTCAAAGCTTGGACAATATTTGAAGAAGAAATACATGTTTTCTATCATCTCAGCCAAAAGACAATATTGAAACATAATTGATCTATGAGTGCTTGAGACTGCCTAAATAATGTCAGGTTAGAAAATGTATACAAGTATTTTGATAACTGACATACTTTCACGGACTTAGAGCTGAGAGATTACATTTTTAAAGGCATTGATTGACACAGTATATAGTGACAGTTTTGGGAGTGGTATTATTTGTTCAAATATTTTAGAACTAGAATGCAGTTTTCAAAGCTTTGAAACCAACCTGTGTAGGAAGACCTAATTTGTATTGCAAGAATAAATTATCCCACAAACTTGAAGTATTGATCCAGTGATATCCTTTCATTCAACAGTCATTATAAAACATGGGCCATTAAAACTGCTTCCATCTAAACTAATGATGACTGCTATGGAAGGAAGTTGAAGTAAGTTTAAGCTTCCAATGTGTCAAGCAGTGAAGGTTATCACTTTCGCTCAAATCACACAGACTAAAGTAAATCACATGCCCCACCTAAATTCAAATGTGAGAATACATAAAAAGTTACAATACTAATAAAAACCCTTAACCCTGCCATGAAAACACTCACAAGATAATCTAGATAAAAGTATAACCAAAATTCTATTTTTGCTCTAAGTAATTTTTATAGTTGGGTGCAATGCAAAACAATAGGCTGCATTATATCTATCTCATCACTGTCAGTATTAGAACTATTTACCATTTAAAATATTTTATTGGGCTTTTGTGTATTTCATATAGTAGCTCTTAATCAAATTTAGACCCCTTTTTATCCATGTTCCCCATAGCCACCCCCCACTGAATTTCATTCTTTCAGTTATATATGTTAAATTATATGGATATAATAATTATATGGATATAATTTGAAAATACTGCTAAATTTGATAGCTAGCTCAATGTTGAATGGTGTTGGATTATCTATTTTAGCTTCTGTGGGCATTACATGAATGTTGTGCAGTTACAATGCAGGAATAATACTCATATAAAATTTAAAAATAATTTATTATGCCCTAGTATAAAGAAATACACTGTAATTTGTATTTATAAAGGACAATTTAGGGCTGGAGAGATAGCCTAGTGGTAAAGAGCACTTGACTGCTCTTGCAGAGGACCCAGGTTCGAACCCCAGCACCCATATGGTGGCATTGCATGACACGGGTGCACAAACCTACATGCAGACAGTACATTCATACACATAAAAAAAAAGAAATAAAAATTTTTAAAAAAGGACAATTTAATTGAAAATAAACATTGCTCTTTTAGTAAATTACACCACAACATTTAATGTTTCCTAAGATATATACTTTAGAATCATATTAGAAACTTTATAACATCAAACAGATTAAGACTATGATACTTAATTATGGGCAAATATATTTTTTCCTAAACAAGTCTTATTCAAAATAAAATATGAATAAAAAATGTCTGAGTACAAAGCCTTTCCATTTTCAAAATTCCAAGTCTGACTCTTTACAGCATCAATATTTAGACAATCTAAGAATCTCTTAGGAGTACTCCAGAATTAATTTTCATTTGGATCAATTGCTTCCTCCCTCAAGGTTATGATTCCTTGGTTCAGATTGTGAGACTTTTTTCTTTTCAAAGAATCTTTGGTATCTTCCTCTCAAATCACTAGTATAAGATAAAGTACTCAACAACATCACACTCTATAATTATTTTCTATTAGGAAAATGAGAAGGAATTTATTTAAACAAAGGAAATTTCATTAAATCCAAAAATTACAAATAGAGACTTATGAAAAAAAGCTTCTGTATAGCAAATGGTATCATCATTTCAGTGATGAGGCAAAATACATAATGGGAGCAATCTTTACCAACTATACTTTAGACATTAAAAACTCAAAAAAAAACTACATCAGAAATAAAATATTACAGATTAAAGAAAGGTTACTACTGACATTTTCTATAGTTTTTCATAGCTTCACGTTTCACACTGATGTCTTTGATCCATTTGGAGTTGATTTTTGGACAGTGTGAAAAGTAGGGTTTTAGTTTTACTGTTCTACAAGTTATGATCCAGTTTCCCCAGCACCATTTGCTGAAGATGCTCTTTCCTTCACTGAGTCTTCTTGGCCCCTTTGCCAAATATGAGGTGGCTGAATTTACGTGTATTCAAGTTTGGATCTTCAATTTTGTTCCACTGATCTATGGGTCTGTTGTGTCAAAACTAGGCTGTTTTATTGACTATAGCCCTGTAATATAGTTTGAAGTCTGATATAGTAATACACTTTGCATTGCTCTTTTTGCTCAGGGTTGTTTTGGCTATCTGGGGTCTTTTGTTTTTCCATATGAATTTCAGTATGGTTTATCTAAGTCTGTGAATAAAGGCATGGGGATTTTAACAGGATTACATTGTATTTGTATATTACATTGGGTAGGATGATCATTTTTACTGTATTAATACTTCCAATCCATGTGCATGGGAGGACCGTCCATCTTCCGGTGTCTTCTTCAATCTTCTTCTTCAAGGACTTAAAATTTTTCATTGTAGGGGCTGGAGAGATGGCCTAGCGGTTAAGAGCGGCGACCGCTCTTACAGAGGACCTGGGTTCGATCCCCAGCACGTACATGGCGGCCGAGAGCCGTCTGAAACTCCAATTCCAGGAGAACTCCAGCACCAGGGGAATCCGAGACCCTCTTCTGACCTCCGCGGCATTGCACGATATGGGTGCACAGACCTGCATGCAGACAGTACATTGATACACATACAGAAAAAAAAATTTTTTTTTCATTGTAAAGATCCTTTGTGTCTTTGGTCAGGTTTGTTCTAAGATATTTTATTATTTTTTGAGGGTATTGTGAATAGGAGGTTCTCCCTTTATTCCTTCTCCAAATGGTTATTGTTGGCATACTAATTTTCCTAGATTAATTTTGTAACCTGCCACTTTACTGAAACTGTTAATCATTTCTAAGAGATTTCTGATGGAGTTTTTGGCATCCCTTAGGTAAACTATCATGCCATTTTCAAAGAGATAGTTTCACCTCCTCTTTTCCAATTCTTACTCCTTTAATTTCCTTTTCTTATTGCTCGTATTGCGCTAGCAAGCATTTCAAGCAATATATTGAAAAGGACTAAAAAACGCTGGGCGGGGGGGGGGGCTAGAGAGATGGCTCAGCACAGCTCT
>VZQC01004376.1:423294-442196 GCA_009823505.1 Rhizomys pruinosus
CCTGCCTGGAAATACTGTGCAGCAGAGGCAGCCATATGCCTGTATATCCCAAATCTAATTGGCTATTGGCTCTCTCCTTGGAGGAATAACCTATGGCTGATGCCATAAGCTTACATCTTCTACAGGTTAGGAGATGTTATAAGCCACAGTAAGACCCTGTCATATTTAACAGGAAAAAATGTAATTCATGGATTAACATATCATCCAAACATATGTGTCTATACCAAAGTAACCAACCATAACTATTAGTGCTGCTTAAATACCTATATATCTAATTGCTTTGCTTCATTAGTAGGATCGAAAGGATATTCCTGGACAAACTGTCAGCCCATAAAAGGAAACAGCCAGAATTGACCAGAGTCCAAGACACCAGCTCCAGAGAGATTGGACTGTTTTGCTTCTCATCCACCTGTGCCCCTTTCCTAAGCCTAGGGAACAATCTGCAGAAGAGGGGGCGTGGTAGAATGTAAGGGCTGCGATTGGGGTGAATGGTGATACTACAGCAATGTAGTCTGGACACTCATTTGATCAACTTGATTGAACATACAACCTCTCACCCCCTGCTGGATGGTGGGGCTGTGGGGGTTTGGGCACAACAGCCTGCAAATTGGTTTCATATGAAGGATGTTTGTACTCATGGATCATCACTTATAGCTAAAAAATGAAAAAAAAAAATAACTGAGAGAAAGATGCAGGACAGTTATGGCAAAATGCATGATCTGGAATGGGGTGGGGGTAGGGGGAAAGGGAAAGGGAAATATACCTGATCTGAATTGGAAAATGATGTATGAAATGCACAAAGCACCAATAAAAAAATTTTTATCGAAAAAAATAATATATACATAAACATTACTTTATAATAGAAGGATGTTTGCCACTACTAAATACCATAGGTTTACAATGTAACTGGCCAGTGTCAAGAATGGACTACCACTTTTGAAGCTTGTCACCAGGTGTGCTGTAACCCTCAAACCCCTTGTCCACTGCCTGTGTTCATTATTACCCAGTAGAACTTTACAGTAGGACCCTATTGATGAAGACACTGCATATATGAGACATAGAAATAAGGAGGTTCCCTTCACCCGCAAAAAAGCCTGAGTGACCCCTGAGGACCAGATCCTCAACTGAACTTGAAAAAACAAAAACCTTGGTTAATCTGCGACAAATGTGTGGCCTTAAACATCCAAAAGGAAATTATAACCAGAAATAAATAATTAGTAAGGCCTGAGATATTGTACTTCAGGAATAAAACTTGAGATCTTAGTAAAAAGACAAAAAATTAAAAAAAAAAAAGAAGAGCACAGTTGTTTTGCCTGTCTTACTGACAAGTGCAGCTACCCTGTGGATGCCACTGCTTTTGTCATCCTTCAAAGACATGAGACACAGGTTTTCAACCTCCCAATATGGAATGAAAACTCATGTCTCTCCTAGAATCCCCCAAAACTTCAGTGCCAGATGAGGACTTCTGAGATATCCAGCTTGTGGACTGAGCTACTACTGAGGTTTCAGCCTCTTCAGAGTATTGATTGCCATTGTTGGACTACCCAGCTGTATCACAGAGACCCATACTGGAAGATCAAGACAGACACAGTTCTTACTGGACCTCATTTGGTGACTATGGGAAGGGAAAACGCCAGCGTGAAGCACAAGGGCAGAACTGATGGTTGTTTGGGCTTGCCAAGGAGGAGCCCTCAAACATGACATCTTTTAGCCTAATAAAGAAAAACAAACTCATAAGCTTAAGATGCTTTAGCATGCATATATGCATATTTTGGTGTGATGCAAAATGGAAGGAACAACAACAGCAGCAACAAAATGACTGGGTCAAAGAACTGACTGAACTGGTGAACTCGAAACAGTAAATTTTTGCACCAAAAATTTTAAAAGAGACTGAGAAAAATATGAAAAACATGTTTGGCAGAATGCAGGAACTCTGTTGAGGGGGGCAAGGAAGGGGGAATGGGTCTAGATTTGATTGGAAATTTTGTATGAAATTCACAAAACTCCAATAAAAATTGGCTTAAAAAAAGAAATAAGGAGGTAGCAAGCTGGTACTGACCTCAAAACTTCTTCTCTACTGCATAGCTTTCACAGTGTTGTAAGTTGCCATGCATGCTACCAGAGGGAAATATAATCATGTACTTTGCCCAGCTGTGAATTCCATGAGCAAAAACATCAACTGCCCTGACAAGGTATGCTCATTGTTGCAATAGTGACATGAATTCTATGTGAGTTACCAATAAGCTTCTTATTGGATTTAAGTTCTACTTTGGAAAAGAGAGCTCATACCTGATATGACACTGATATCAGGCCTAGGAACCTGTGTCTTGACAGGTCACAAAACAAATGAGAGAGCTCAATACTATTATTCTGCTAAATAGATATGTTATTAAACTCTCTCCTAATGACTTCTTAGTATACCCATAATTTAACGCATCTCTCAGATCTCACCAAAGAAGTTTCCTCAAACACCAGATGAAGATTAACACAGAAACTTACAATTGGCCTAGGTCCATAGAACAAGAGACAGAGCAGAGATCAATGAAATAGAAACAAAGAAAACCATACAAAAAATCAATGAATCCAAAAGTTGGTTCTTTGAGAGAATAAACAAGATAGACAGACCTCTAGCCCAGTTAACCAAAAGAAAGAGGGAACAACTCCAAATCAATAGAATCTGTGATGAAAGGGGAAATATCACAACAGACAATGAAAAGATCCAGACAATCATACGGGACTACTTCAAAAACTTATATTCTACTAAGTTTGAAAACCTAGAAGAAATGGATGAATATCTGAAATCCTGGGAATCACCAAAGCTCAACCAAGAAGAGATCGACAGCCTAAACAGACCAATAGTACAGGAAGAAATCGAAGATGTAATAAGTAGCCTCCCAACCAAAAAATGCCCAGGCCCGGATGGATTCACGGCAGAATTCTATAAAATATTTCGTAAAGACTTACAACCATTACTACTTAAATTGTTTAGAAGGATACAAATGGAGGGACTTCTCCCAAATTCCTTCTATGAAGCCAGCATTACGCTACTACCAAAACCAGGGAAAGATACAACCAAAAAGGAGAACTATAGACCCATCTCCCTAATGAACACAGATGCCAAAATTCTAAACAGGATTCTGGCAAATCGCATACAGACTCACATCAAGAAAATCATCCACCATGACCAAGTTGGATTCATACCAGACATGCAGGGATGGTTCAACATACGAAAATCAATAAACATCATCAAACATATCAATGGACTGAAGGACAAAAACCACACCATCATCTCAATTGATGCGGAGAAAGCCTTTGACAAAATCCAGCATCCTTTCATGTTTAAAGTCCTGGAGGGAATTGGTCTGGAGGGATCATTCCTCAATGTAATCAAAGCCATATACAGAAAACCCACAGCCAATATCATCCTAAATGGGGAAATGACAGAAGCATTCCCCTTAAAGGTAGGAACTCGGCAAGGCTGCCCCCTGTCACCACTCCTCTTCAATATAGTGCTAGAAACCCTAGCTAGGGCAATAAGGCAAGAAAAGGAAATTAAAGGAGTTCTAATTGGAAAAGAGGAAGTCAAGCTATCCCTTTTTGCTGATGATATGATTGTCTACCTAAGGGATGCTAAGAACTCCACCAGAAAACTCCTAGAAACGATTAAGAGCTTTGGTAAAGGGCAGATACAAAATATAATCCTAGAAAAATCAGTAGCCTTCTGTACACCAACAACAAGCAATTGAAGAAGGACTACAATGAAGACCTTCCCACTCAACAATAGCCTCAAAAATACAATAAAATACCTAGGAACAAACCAACCAAAGACACCAACCACAAACAAAAAAAACCCCTGAAAAAGAAATTGAGAAGACATCAGAAGATGGACAAAGCCTCCCATGCTCATGGGATTGGAAAAATTAATATATAGTAAAAATGCCATCCTACCCAAACAGTGTACAGATTTAATGCAATCCCGATTAAAATCGGGAAGAAACCCAAGAGTTTCTTCACAGATTTGAAAAAAAAATTCCTCAATTTCATTTTTGGAAAAAAACAAAAGACCCCGAAATAGCCAAAGCAACCCTAAGTTGGAAAAAGAGCATACAGGGGGGATCGCTAACCAGACATCAAACTATACTATTCGGGCAAAGTCATAAAGCCAGCCTAGTACTGCACAAAAACAGACCAGTGACCAATGGAATAAAACTGAAAGATCCAAACCTGAGCTCATACAATTTCAGCCACCTCATATTTGACAAGGGGGGCCAAGAAGACACAATGGAAGAAAGACAGCATTCTTCAGCAAGTGGTGCTGGGAAAATGGGATCACTACTTGTAGAAGAATTGAAATTAAACCCCTACCTCTCACCTTGTTACAAAAGGTCAACTCCAGATGGACCAAAAGACCTCAACGTGAAACCCCAAACTCTGGAGGTGATAGAAGAGAAGCATTTGGCAGCAGACTACAGACATTAGTGTGTAGGAAAAGACTTCCTTAAATCAGACAGCAGGCTGCACAAGAAATTAAAAAGGATCGACAATTGACAAATGGGACCTCATAAACGGTTTCTAAAGCTTCTTTACATCAAAGGAAGCAATAAAGGAAGTGAGGGAGAAGACCCACAGAGTTGGGAGGAAACTTCACAGCAGATACATCTGACAAAGCATTAATTTCCAGAGTATTAAAGCTACTCCAAAAAACCAAAGAAGAAAAGAAAACAAATGGAATCTTCAAAAGATGGAAGCAAAAGATTCTGAATAAGAGGACTTCACAGAGGAGGGAGTTAGAGAGGCCGAAAGAAACATCTTAAGAAGTGTTCAACATCTTCTGAAGTAATTAAGGAAATGCAAAATTTCAAACCACTGCTGAGATATCACATTACTCCAATAAGACTGGCTAGGATCAGGAACACGAAGGATACCAAAAGTGCTGGAGAGGTTGTGGGAAAAGGAAAACACCGATCCATTGCTGTTGTGAATGTAAACTTGTACAAGCCACTATGGAAAGCAGCTGTGGAGAGACCCTTTAGAAGACTCAAAATGAGCCTTCCATTTGGACCCAGTCATACCACTCTTGGGTATATACCCACAAGACACAACTTACTGCAAAAGATACATGCACAGCTATGTTATTGCAGCTCTGTTCACAATAGCAAAAAAGCTGGAACCAGCCCATTTGGCCTTACAACTGACGAGTTGGATAGAGAAAATGTGGTAACATGTAATACAATGGAATACTATGCAGCAGTAAAGAGGGACAACATCATGAAATTTGCAGGTAAAATGGATGGAGCTGGAAGGACATTATTTAAATGAAGTAACACAGCCCAGAAAAACAAACGACCAAATTGGTGTCCCTATTATGTGGATGCTAGTACCAACAACCCAGATATAAATAATTCTCATGCGAGAGGGATGCATAGTAAAGAACAACAGAAACACTGCATCAGAAAATGGACTGAAATGGTGAATTGGAAAGGGGGCATGGGTGGGAGAGGGACACGGGGTGTATATTCGATTAAGGCATTATTTAATTTACGTGAGTTCAGCAAGTACCAAGTTTCGCCTAGACACTGTCTACAGGGAACATGGTGTTTTAGGACTTAGTAAAAGTTAAAAGAGGGCTGGAGGAGATGGCCTAGCGGTTAAAAAGCACCGACCGCTCTTACAGACGGACCGGTGTTCGATCCCCAGCACCCATATGGCAGCCGAGAGCCATGTGGAAACTCCAATTCCAGGAGAAACTCCAGTTCCTGGCGACCTGGAATCCGAGACCCTCTTCTGACCTCCTCGTCATTTCACGACAGGTGTGCACAAACCTGCATGCAGAAGACATTGATACACATACAGAAAAAATAAAAAAAATTAATAATAATAAAAAAAAGAAAAGTAAACATGTGTATATTAAACAACATTGGGTTACAAGAATCTTGGTAAAAATGGTAATGCATCTGAATTAAATGGGGATATAATTCGCTGTTGCCCACATTTGCTTTACATAAATCTGTAGAGCAAGAACTTTGGAATTGACACATACAAATGTTCTCTTAAATTTCCTCTGTTGTACAGTATCACCTTTGTAGGCATTTCTCTTTAAGATGATTTATCGTAAAAATTAAGTTTGCTTCCCAAGTTAATCATATATAATTCACCCAAAAACACTATGGGTGAATTTGATGAAATCAAATCAAATTTGATGAAATTTGACTCCACCCTATAGTCATGTATAATACAACTGTCTTTCTGGAGACTCATACGCCCTAAAAAAACGGGGGTCCATACTGTAGCATCGGGGGACGACTACACGATGTTTGGATTGAAAATATAATGCCGAACTAGAAGTACAAGGTACTAACAAATGACTCGTGATAGTAATAGTAAAGATGAAAAGAATTTAACGTACCTATGTAACACAAATAAAAACTTGACAAAACCGAATAAGCATGTCTTGATGATAAAAAGTTACAGACAACAACTTGTATCATAAACGAACGAAAGTGTAATAGTAGCCTCATAACGATAAACCTACCAACCCGGAGATGAAATAGCATTAATGCGCCGCGGTCAGTGAAAGTGCTAGCCACGATAAGGATGCATACCCTCTTATGTGAACATACGACGATCATTACATTATACAGAAAGACATGAAAACCTTTTCATCAAAACCCTTGCAATTCAAATCTTAAAACTAAACTATGGGAAAAGATTATGTTGTTCCAACAGGACAAAACGTCCACAACTTTAACGGACTGAGAAAGAAAGATACAGGTTTGCATTGAATAGGATTGACCAAAAAAGAGGACAATGGAAAGGTGTCAACCCGTACTGAACATTTCAAGGAAGAAAAGCCTCAGATAGCCATAAACATTGAACCCCTCTGTGAATCCTAAATGTAACAACAAAACTATTTATAATGTGTCTAAATGAAACTTACCTTCTAGGGCACAAAGGTTCTGATATGAGAGACTTCCTTGCCTTCCCACCCATAGAACAAGGAGAAATATAAAATTATGAGCTCGTTCCCCAACTGTAAATTGGAGACAACTATTGTAGAAGTAATCTCTTATAAAACGGTAAAAATGCCTTCTTTAATTGACTTACTAGACATGGGAACTTGTGGAAGGGATTTACTCTCAGTTCAGAACCAAATATAAAAATAAAGTCCATAGGGCTATGCACTCAGGCAAGGTATATTAATACAGGAGCTCGACATCAGCAATGGATTGTCTACCAGGTGGATGTTTTGGCCAGGGGATCCAAGGCCCCACAAAAGGTAAGGGCTCCTTGCCTCTAAGTTGGGATACCTACAGGAGGAAAGGCAATAAGACCCTGCTGCCGAAACCTGACTGTTAACATGGGAGGGAGTATTGAACCACACATGCCAAGTTGTACAGATGGCCTTCTGGAATGCCAGAGAGTGTTACAAAAAGGGCCACTAAAACAATAAAGCAAATATGGGTTTCTCCCTGAGTCAACAAAGACTCCACCGTCAGCACCAGCTTACACCTCACACTGGCCTGGAAAATACTTGTGCAGCAGAGCAAGCCATGCTGCCTGATATTCCCAAATTCTAATTGGCATGCTCCTCCCCTTGGAGAAATAACCCATTGGCTGATGCCACAAGCTTACATCCTCTACCAGGTTAGGAGATGTTATAAGCCACAGTAAGGACCCTGTATATTTAACAGGGGGGAAATGTAATTCATGGCTTAAAATATCATCCAAACATATGTCTAGTGCTAAAGTAACCACCATAACTATTAGTGCTGCTTTAAATACCTTATATATTTCTAAATGCTTGCTCATTTAGTAGGATCGAAAGCTTATTCCTGGACCAACTGTCAGCCCATTGAAGGGAAACAGCAGGAATTGACCAGAGTCCAAGTCAACAGCTCCAGAGAGAGTGGACTGTTTTACCTTCTTCATCCCACCTTGCCCCTTTCTAAGCCTAGGGAACAACTGCGGAAGAGGGGGCGTGTAGAATGTAAGGGCTACGATTGGCGAATGGTTGAATCTACAGCAATGTAGTCTGGACAACTCATTTGATCAACCTGATTGAAACAAACACCATGTCACCCCCCACTGGATGGTGGGGCTGTGTTATGGGTTTGGGCCACAACAGCCTGCAGATAGGTTTTGCATGAAGGATTGCTTGTACTCATGGATTATTTATCACTTATAGCTAAAATTGAAAAAAAAAAAAACGAGAGAAAGATGCAGGACAGTTATGCAGAATGCATAGATCTGGGATGGGTTGGGGGTGGTGGGGGAGGGAAAGGGAAATAAGCCTGAACTGAATTGGAAAAATGTATTGGAAATGCACAAAGCATCAATAAAACTAATTAAAAAAAAATATCTTCTCCTGATGCTCAGGGATCATTGTACAGGAGGAGGCAGAATTATTGTAAGAGACAGAGTGGGCAGGAGACCACATCAAGAGAGTTCTTCAGACAGTTGATCATTTACTGATATAAACTCACAGCATTGGTGACAATAAACTATCATTTATAAAGACATTTCTGTGTTATAGGAACATTTTAGTAAATAAAATATAATGTGATTATTTTTTTTAAATACAGTGATAAGAAAAGTTGCTATTTACCTAATTTTGGCAGACTTGCTAAAAGCATTAAAACGTTGTTTGACTTTTAAGTCTAAATCAGTGTTGCCTCCATTTCACTGTCTTCTCTTGTAAATAGCTAATTGTATCATATTCATACTCTTTATTAACAAAATGATGTATTTTTACTAACAAATGATGTATTTACTCTGCCTCTGCACCATGCATTTCTTTAATTGGCTGGCTACCTTAAGCATAGTATTTCATTCTTTGTTTCTGTGAATATATATATATATATTATAGTATATATATATATATATATTATATATTCACCAAATAATTTTTTTAAAGGCAATTTTTATTGAAGTTTGTGCATTTCATACAAAATTTCCAAATAAAATCTAGAGAGACACAGGATATTGTGATGGTTAATTCAGACCCATTCAAGATAAGGAGCAATAGTAGTAAAGCTTAATGGCAGGTTCGGTCACAATTTCATTTTTAACTTAAGAACTAGAGAACAATGAATAAAAACTTGTACTCGGCATACTTCCTCCTTTTTATACAGTGTAGCAATCCAACCGTGGGAAAGATTTCGCCCACAATATATGGTTCTTCTACAGGTATTAATCAAATCAAGATACCACCCCACATCCATGCTCAAAGCCTCTTCTTCCAGGCAATTATAGGTTTTATCATGTTGACAATTGAAATCAACTATAATAATTAAAAATGGTTATTTGCTAAGCATCGATATATTCTACATAATATATCCATTTGTCCATCATGTCCCTGAGATTGGAGAACTTATAAGTAGCAAAATTTCCTTGACTCAAAGTTCTCAAACTTGACCATGATCAATGGGCCAGTACTTATGTATAGGCTTCTTAGTGCATTACCCCATGATAGTGGTAAACAAAGGCTCAGAAAAAGAAAAAAAATGTATGAAATTCAAGTTTATAACAAAGCTGCTCTCATGATAAGGAATCTACATATAAAAAGGTATTGATTCGGGCTGGAGAGATGGCCTAGCGGTTTAAGAACACCGACTGCTTCCCTTATGCAGAGGACCCGGGTTCGATCCCAGCACCCACATGGCGGACCGAGAACCGTCTTGAAACTCCCAATTTCCAGGAAGAACTCCAGTTCCAGGGAATCCGAGACCCCTCTTTCTGACCTCCGCGGCATTGCACGACACGGGGTGCATCAAAACCTGCATGCAGACAGTATATCGATACACATACAGAAATAAATAAGAAATTTAAAAAAAAAAAAAAAAAAAAAAAAAAAAAAAGGTATTGATTCAAGAAGGCAGAGTTTTCATAATATATTCACTTCTCATTAATTTCCATCTCCCAGAACTGTTGCACTGAGGCTTAAATTTCGAATAAATGCCTTTGGGTGGGCTACACATAGTCACATCTTGCTACACTCTCATTTTTTATACGATACCTATTTTAGGTTATATTTCATTTGTTGATTGAGTTTTGTGTATGTGTGCGTGTGTGTGTGTTTGTGTGTTTACATACTTTCTTTAGAGTGCATGAGTGGAAGTGAGAGAGAGTAAATTCTCTCCTTTCATTATATTGTTCACAAAGATCAATTTCAGGTGTGAAACATGCTTCTACCCACTAAGCACGCACCTCTACCCACTGAAAATTCTTTCTTTGTTGATGTCTAATTTTATCTTTGTTTCTTTGGTTGTTTGTTTGTTTGAGACACGGTCTTACTCTAGCCTTAGGTAGCCTGGAACTTGCCATGTAGACCACCCTGACCTTGTTCTCACAGAGATCAATTTACCTCTGCTTCCTGAGTGGTGAGATTAAAGTTATGTGACACCATGCCTGACTTCACGTGTAGTTTTGAAACAATAACATTGCTCCATTTTATAACAAATCAATCACATCCAGTAAATATATGTCCCTCACTTTAGAAGTGAATAAACAGATTCAGAGAGATTTAATAAATTATGCCTAGAGAGTTAATATTTGAACCAATGTTTACTTCTTTTAAATCCAATAGTTTTCCATTATACCATGGTGAGAACATGGAAACAGAGAGATATTTTAAATAAAAACGTTATAATTATTACCCGAAGTTCGAGACATTTTAAAAGATTTTAATAATTTAACCTTATAACACCTAGCAAAGCAAGAATTGCATCCATTTAGCAATTTAAAAATTAAAGCCCATAGATGATACTGGCATTGCTACAGAAGTAACACTGTCACATGTAAAGATGGTAAAGAATCCATGTTTAGAAAGTACCATGCTCTACTTTTTCAATTATTAGTCATGAACTGGGGAGATACCCAGTTGGTAAAGTATTTGCTGCGCAAGCTTAAAGACCTGAAGTCAAGTCCCTAGCACCTATATAGCAATCTATGTTTAGTGGCATGTGACAGTACTAGGAATGTACATTTAGGAGGTCCCCTGGATCTCTCTGGCCAACCTGCCTAACTGAATGGATGTGCTCCTGGTTCTGTGAGAAATTCTGTTTCAGAAAGTGGAGAGAGAAGGTGACTGAGAAAGATCCAGTGATGACCTTTGGCTTCCAGAACCATGATCACACATGTGGATGTACACATGCACACACATGCACCCCTTCATCAAAGCATATCTAACCATACGCCATACTAATAAATAAAAAAATATTTATTCCCGGGTTCGATCCCCAGCACCCACATGGCGGCTGAGAGCCGTCTGAAACTCCAATTCCAGGAGAACTCCAGTTCCAGGGGAGTCCGACTCCCTCTTCTGACCTCCACGGCATTGCACGTCATGGGTGCACAGACTTGCATGCAGACAATACATTCATACACATACGGAAATAAATAAAATTAAAAAAAAAGAACTTAAAAAAAATACAAACTTGTTCATTAATTTCCCAGTATGGAAAAAAATCCACAGCAAAACTTATTACATTTGTTGTCAAGCATTTATGGAGATAATCCTTTCTAACTTTTTTATATTTATGTTTGATATTTATTTAGACAAGTTCAAAGCTGGCCTGAAACTTGGTATGTAGACTGAGCTGGCCTCAAACTCACAGAGATCTGCCCAATTCTGCCTTTTGCGTTCTGGGATTAAAGATGTTTTCCACCATGACTGACCTCTGTTTAGTAGTTCTGAGCATATGTTTTCTCTCCAGGAGCCAGAAATTGAACTAAACAGTATAATTAATGGAATGTGAAAATATTAACAATGATTTAAATTTTATTGATACTGATTCATTCAGAATGGTGGCATTGAATATAACCTTGGTTCTCATTTTCCTATTTCAGCTGAACAGTAAAACACAGAAGACATGCTTATTTATTATTCCATTTTTAAAAGATTTTGGTGAAATATAGTCATTCAGTTAATGAAAATGCAGCACTTAATTAGATTGAAATTAGTTTTCCTGCCTTAACTCCCTTTTCTCTTAAGTTAGAGAATTTATAGAACTGGATTATTAAATGGGTAATTTTTTAGCATTTTCACTAACCAATGCCTGTACTTAAATATTACAGAGACTTACACTCTTCCCCCCTCTATTTATGCACTCAGGCTGACCCATTATAGTCAATAGCCACAGTCTGCTAATTGTATGAGTATCATTATAGTCAATAGCCACAGTCTGTTAATTGTATGAGTACCATCAACATACCCAAATGCAAAGCACTGTTGGTACCAATTCTGAAATACATAACTTTGTAGCCAGGTCTTTTCAGCAGGTGATTGCTTTATTCTGTTTGAATTTCAATTTTAAAACTGAGACTGGTCTATTGACAAAGACTAAGAATTTACTTGCTACAGTTCTGGTGGCTCTCAAGCTCAAGGTTAGAACTGCAGCAAAATCATTAAATAAGAACCCTGTAGTCATGAAAGTACTTCAGTGTCAAGGAATGAGGATACCTCTCAATGACGTCTTTATCTTCCATTCTCATAGTAAGATTACTATTATTACTCAAGAGATTACATGAGGATTAAAATATAAAGGAAGAATATTGGATGGTATCTTTTTTTACTACTTTTATTGATGAATTGGGTATTTCATTCATTATATTTCAGTCCAATTTAGACACATTACCCTCTCCCTGCACATATTCCCACCCCTGTTCATGTCTTCTGTGATACATGTCTTGCATCTTTCTTTCAGTCTTTCCAAAGATTTTCCCTGCAGAGGCTTGTTGTTTGGGGCAGAGTTTAACTGTATCATTCAGTTCTTTAACCCAGTCTTTATGTCATTGTTTTTCCTTCCCCTTTGGTTTACTCCAACAAATGACTATATAATCATCATATATGCATAAAAATTATGAGTTCTGAGAATAAACTGTACATTAATTCCAAAATATGTTTAGTAATTCACATTGCCCCCCTTTAATTCTATATTACTCTAAAATATGAATACATAACTTTCACCCATATACACTAATTACAGAGTCTGAAAATAAGTGGTAGGTCAATTCTAGAGCCCGTTAGGTGATTTATATTATAACAACACAATTGCTTTCAGATAAAAAGGAATATAACAATAATGTTTTTCAGCTTGCCTGTCAACTGGGAATTTGGTGTTAGCATCCATAAATAAACAATTGACCTTTTGTTTTTCTGGGACTGTGTTACTTCACATAGCATCATGAATTGTAGTTCCATGCATTTACCTGCAAAGTTCATGAAGTCATCTTTCTTTGCCTCTGAATAGTACTCCATTGTGTAGATGTACCACATTTTTGTCATCCACTCTTCTGTTGAGGGGCATTTGGGTTGGTTCCAGCTCTTCACTATTGTGAAGAGAGCTGCAATACACATAGATGTGCCTGTATCTTTGCGGTAGGATGAGTCTTTAAGGTATATACCCAGGAGTGGTATGAGTGGGTCAGGTGGCAAGCTCATTTTGAGTCTTTTAAGTGTTCTACATACTGCTTTCCATAATGGTTGTATGAGTTCACATTCCCACCAGTGTTCCCATTTCCCCACATCCTCTCCAGCATTTGATGTATTTTGTGTTCTTGATCTTAGTCAGTCATATGGGAGTGAGATGGTATCTGAGAGTAATTTTAATTTGCATTTCCTTAATTATCAATGAGATTGAACACTTTTTAAGATGTTTCTCAGCCATCATTACTTCTTCACTGGTGAAGTCTCTGTTCAGCTCTTTACTCCATCTTTTGAGTAGGTTATTTTTTTCTTCTTTGTTTTTTGAGTATTCTATGTATTCTTGATATAATGGTTGGTCAGATATATCACTGGTGAAGATTTTGTCCCACTCTTTGGGTTTCTCTTCACTTCCTGGATTGTTTCTTTCGCTGTACAGAAGCTTTTGAATTTGATGAGGTCCCAATTATCAACTGTTGTCCTTATTGCCTGCACACCAGATGTCTGGTTTAGAAAGCCTTTTCCTATGCCCATGTCTCATAGGTTGTTGCGAACATTTTCTTCTATTGCCTTCAGGGTTTCGAGTTTTATGTTGAGATCTTTGATCTTCTTGGAGTTTAGTTTTGTACAGGGTGAGCAGTATGGGTTTAACTTTGTTCTTCTACAAATAGTGATCCAATTTTGCCAGCACTATTTGCTGAAGATGCTATCCTTCATTGATTTTTTTCCCTTTGTCAAATAGGTGGCTGAAATTCTATGAACTCAAGTTTGGATCTTCAATTTTTTTTATTTTTTTTTTATTTTTTTTATTTATGCGTATGAATGTACTGTCTGCATGTAGGTTTGGTCACCATGCCGTGCAATGCCGCAGAGGTCAGAACAGGGTGTTGGATTCCCCTGGAACTAGAGTGGATCAAAACTACCAGTAACTCTAATTCTAGATCTGATGTTCTCCTCTTACTTGTGCAGGCACTAACATGCATGTAGTTGACTTGCATTCATGTAACTAGCCATACATACACATAACATTGAAACAAACATTAACAGAGGAAAAGGCATGATAGAAGGTATATAAAATATAATAATTTTAGAAAGTCATTGTTGTAGTAAAGTTTGTTTTCAAGTTGGGAGGGGTCTATCAGTTACAATAATACACAAGGGCCACAAAGGGCCTAGTAGGGGATAAAACACTAAGTGTATTACAAAATGGGCAATGGATCCAAATAGATAATGGCTACAAGTCAAATCTTTGAAACATCTTCCAGGAGTATGTTTATCCTCTGACTACTGCCACAGATTTAGCTTTTCCCTTTTTCCAGCATGTGACCCCTGGGAAATGTTTATTTCTTGGGGGCCATTCTTTGAGGAATAGGACAACAAACATGAGAGACAGAACTTCATCTTTAAAAATGGTTTAACTGATTCTTTGAGAATCTCATACAATGTAATTTATGTTCATATCTCCTTCCTCAAATCACTCCCTAATATGCTTGTACTTCTTGTCCCACATTAATATTTTTCTTTTTATTTCAGGTCCACTGAGTCTAATTTGTATCCACAGAAGTTCTTTGGGATGGGTCCATCCCTTGAAGTCTGTCCAACATATAGATATTACTCCTTTAAAGACAACTGACTCAGGCTGGAGACATGGCCTAGCGGTTAAGAGCACTGACCGCTCTTACAGAGGACCCGGGTTCGATCCCCAGCACCCACATGGTGGCCCGAGAACCATCTGAAACTCCAATTCCAGAAGAACTCCAGTTCCAGGGGAATCCAACACCCTCTTCTGACCTCTGTGGCATTGCACGACACGGGTACACAGACCTGCATGCAGACAGTACATTCATACACATACAGAAATAAATAAAAGAAAAAAAAAATTTAAAGACAACTGACTCTCCATATCTCAATAGATCCTCAAATATAACAAGACCTTCTTATCTACCTTACTCGCCCATGATGGCGTTTGCCTTACTTGGGCCTTCACAGATGTTCTGTTTCTTGTCACAAATGCTGTGGGTTCATATATGGTTCCACCCAGTTGTACCCAGACAACATGGTTTCCTTGTATTAATCAACCATCTTGGGTCTTACAATCTTTCCGCCTCCTCTTCTACAATGATATCACTGATAATGAAGAGGAGAGTGTAAGATATTATTAACTCATTTAGGACACTCTGCAGTCCCTTATTCTCTGCACATTGGGCAGTTTTATATCTCCGTATTAATTGCCATCTTTTACAAAAAGTAGCATTTCTTCTGAGAGTTGAGAGATGGATTAATCAATGCATATGACAACAAGTTTTTAGAAGTAAGTTTAATGCTATGTCTATTTAACTTGGTTTTAATATCAGGTTCTCCCCTACAGTCTGGGAACTGCCTAACCATAGAATGCCACAACATCCAAGGGAAGTTAGTAACCATTTTTATAATGCATTTATTGATGTTTTTGTATTTCAGACATCATTTCTCAGTTCAGTTTAGACATATTCCCCTTTCCCTTCTCCCCGACCCCACCCCACCCCAGATCATGCACTGTGCCATAACTATACTGCAACTTTCTCTCAGTCTTTTTTTATGTTTAGGAATTTACATTTTCCTCCTTTAATTTTATATTACAGTAAAGTATGCATACATACTTTCCACACTTATACAGTAATTAGAGAGTCTGAAAGTAAGTGGTGGATCAATTCTAGAGCATGTTAAGAGATTTACATTATAACAACATAGTTGCTTTCAGATAAAGAGAAATATAACAATAATGTTGTTCATAATGCCATTCATGTGGGGATTTGGTGTTAACTTTCACAAATGAGGGAGACCATTTGCTGCTTGTTTTCTGGGACTGTGTTACTTCACCTAGCATAATGGCTTTGAGTTCCATCCATTTATCTGCAAAATTCATGATGTCATCTTTCTTTACTGCTGAATAGTACTCCATTGAGTAGATGTACCATATTTTTGTCACCCACTCTTCAGTTGAGGGGCATTTGAGTTGGTTCAAGCTCTTGGCTATTGTGAAGAGAGCTGCAATAGACATGGATGTGTATGTATCTTTGCGGTAGGATGAGTCTTGTGCGTAGATACCCAGTAGTGGTATGACTGGGTCAGGAGGTAAGCTCATTTTCAGTCTTTTAAGTGTTCTACACACTGCTTTCCATAATGGTTATACAAGTTGACATTCCCAACAGCAGTGAATGAGTGTTCCCCTTTCCCCACAACCTCTCCAGCATGGGGTGTCTTTTATGTTCTTGATCTTAGCCAGTCCAGTCTTATTGGAGTGAGATGGTATCTGAGAGTGGTTTTAATTTGCATTTCCTTAATTATTAATGATGTTAAACACTTTTTGCCAAGCATG
Source organism: Rhizomys pruinosus (assembly GCA_009823505.1). NCBI lineage: Eukaryota > Metazoa > Chordata > Mammalia > Rodentia > Spalacidae > Rhizomys > Rhizomys pruinosus. Next base: position 440,076 of record VZQC01004376.1, read on the forward strand.
GTGGTGCATTCCTTTAATCCTAGCACTTGGGAGGCAGAGGCAGGCGGATATTTGTGAGTTCAAGGCCAGCCTGGTCTACAGAGTGAGTTCCAGGACAGCTGGGGTTACAGGGAGACCCTGTCTCAAAAAGAGAAAAAAAAAGATGTTTCTCAGTCACCTTTCCTTCCTCATTGGTGAAGTCTCTGTTCAACTCTTTACTCCATCTTTTGAATAGGTCATTTGTTTTCTTACTTCTTTGTTTTTTGAGTACTCTATATATTGTTCATGTTAATGCTCTGTCAGATGAATCACTGGTGAAGATTTCCTCCCCCTCTGTGGGTTTTCAATTCACTTCCTTGATTGTTTCTTTCACTATACAGAAGCTTTTGAGTTTGATAAGGTCCCATTTGTCAACTGTTCACCTTATTTTCTGTGCAGCTGCTGTCTGATTTAGAAAGTCTTTTCTTAAACCTATGTCTTGAGGTTGTTACCAACTTTTCCTTCTATCACCTTCAGGGTTTCAGGTTTTATGTTGAGATCTTTGATCCATTTGGAGTTGATTTTTGTACAAGGTGAGAGGTAGGGGTTTCCACTTTTAAACATTCATTTTACAACTTTAGTGTTCTAGGCATTGTACTGGATATAGAAAGCTAATTTAAAGTACATTTTTACTGATTAATCCACTGAAGTCTGATGATTTAATAAGATTGTCATATCTTGACTCTTTTCTGAACATGCTTTTGTATATATGTAAGAAAGGTACATTCTGCTGGCAAAATTGGATCATCATTTGTAGAAGAATACAATTAAACCTCTACCTCTCACTCTGTACAAAAATCAACACTAAGTGGATTAAATATCTCAATATGAAACCCAAAATGTTGAAAGTGATAAAAGAAAAAGTTAGCAACAACCTATAAGTCATAGGCATAGGAAAAGACTTTCTAAATCAGACAACAGCTGCACAGGAAATAAGGTCAATAGTTGACAAATGGGACCTCATAAAATGCAAAAGCTTCTGTACAGTGAAAGAAACAATCAAGGAACTGAAGAGAAACCCACAGAGTGGGAGGAAATCTTGACCAATGATACATCTAACAGCACTAACTTCAAGAATATATAAACTACTCAAACAACAAAGAAGAAAATAAATGTCCTAATTAAAAGATGGAATAAAGAGCTGAACAGAGACTTCACCAGTGAGCAATTAAAAATGGATGAGATATATCTTAAGAAGTGTTCAAAATCATTAGTAATTAAGGAAATGAAAATTAAAATCACTCTCAGATATCAGCTCACTCCAATACACCCAATTAAGATCAAGGTAACAAAAAAATACCAAATGCTAGAGAGGATGTGGGGAAAGGGGAACATTCATCCACTGCTGCTGGGAATGTAAACTTGTACAAACATTATGCAAAGTAGTGAGGAGAACCCTCAAAATACTCAAAATGAGCCTACCATCTGACACAGTCATACCACTCCTGGGTATATACCTTAAAGACTCATCCTACTGCAAAATACATGTACATCCATGTTTATTGCAACTCTCTTCACACTAGTGAAGAGCTGAAACCAACCCAAATGTCCCTCAACAGAGGAGTGGATGACAAAAGTGTGATACATCTACACAATGGAGTACTATTCAGCAGTAAATAAAGAGGACATCATGAACTTTGCAGGTAAATGGATGGAACTCGAAACTATTATGCTAGATGAAGTAACACAATCCTAGAAAAGCAAAAGCAGAATGGTTTCTCTCATTTGTGGATGCTAACAGCAAATCCCCAGTTGACAGGCAATCTGAACACCATTATTGTTATATTTCTCTTTATTGGGAAGCAATAATGTTGTTATAATGTAAATCTCTCAGTGGGCTCTAGAATCCACCCACCACTTATTTTCAGACCCTGTAATTACTATGTATGGGTAGAAAGTATGTATCCATATTTTAGAGCAATATAAAGTTAAATGAGGTACATGTGAATTCCTAAACATAAAAAAGACTGAGAGAAAGATGCAGGAGATTTATGGCAGAATGCATGATCTAGGGTGGGGTGGGGAGGAATGGAAAGGGGAATATGCCTAAATTGAACTGAAAAATGATGTCTGAAACACACACACAAAAAAAAACTAAAAAAA
>VZQC01004376.1:442202-455083 GCA_009823505.1 Rhizomys pruinosus
AAAAAAAAAAAAAAAAAAAAAAAGAACGGTACCTTGTTGGGACTAATGAGATGGTACAGGGGTTAAGAGAAATTGCTTCTCTTCCAGAGGACTTGAATTTGGTTACTAATTCCCATAAAAGACAGTGTTCAGACACCTGTAAACAACTACAAAGGATCCAAAGGCTTCTTATGGCCTCTAAGAGCACTGGGACATATGTACCATACATTCACATGGACACATAAGCACATATAATTTTTTTAAAAACCTACAGAAGAGAATTACATCCTGAAATATGTATTTTCAAAGTGTCATACAGATTACCTATTGATTACCTAAATTTGAGAACTACTGCTCTGTGTCATTTGTATGCCTTGGCTTCAAAAGGGTAAGACTACTTTTTGTAGAAAATTAAAGTAATTGCTTACAGCTCAATATGCGAAAGTAGCAGATGACAGAAGGGATATGTTACACTTGATCAAATATCATATGCTGCACCTTACAATGTTTCAACTAGATCTACTGAAAAAAATCTTTATCATTTATGATGTACTAAACTGAGCTCCATAGCATTAAGAAATTTTTCCCTTGTATCTCTGAAAACATCACTGACTACAGGGACTGCAAATCATGAGGGTATTTTCAGTAAGTAAAGAGACAATTAAACTTAGGCATGATATATGCATTGGGTCAATATCCTGGAAGTATGGGAAACAATCCTGCAAAGGTTAAAAGCAATTATGCTTTTTATATCACTACAAATTTAGAAGCAATTGGAAGAGACTTCCAGAGATATTCATCTGTGTTTTAGACAGCACTGTGTCAAGAATAAGGATTAACTACGTTCCTTTGTGTTCCGTTGTGAAGGTCAACCTATGTGTGTTTGCATTAGATACAAAAACTTTCCAACTGAGGATATTTTTCCAGTAGAACTTTGTAAAAACTTTCACTTTAGAATATCACAGAAGTGGTATTTCTCCAGCCCACTACAAATAATACCCAACTGAACAACACTGTCACTAAAACACAGAAAGTACCTCACTTGACCTTTTCATTACACATCCTGCTCAGCCATCTATTGCCACAATTCTCAGTGCTGACTCTCTGCATACACTTTAGGAGAGTTTTCTACATAACCTTATGAAATTTCTCTTCAAACACCCTCTCTTGTCTCTCATGTTCTATCAAAAGTGCTCATGACCCAAGTTCACCAATCTCAGTTTATGACAATTCAATTACTCTAGTACCTCATGCCAAACTCTGAAAGTTATTTTGACTGATATATTTTTCTCACACTCCTAATTCTGTCTTTTGTCAGCCTTCCTGACTTATTTTGATCACTCAAATCTAACTTCCAAATCATTGTATAGTTTTAAAAATTGAAAATTTATGAAAGTATATTATTTTTTAAGAATCTATCTTGGGACCCGAGAGATGGCTCAGTGGTTAAGAGCACTGCCTGCTCTCACAGTGGACCCAAGTTTGATTCCCACCATCCACATGGGGGCTAACAACCATTCATAACTCCAGTTCCATGGGATTTGATGCCCTCTTCTGACCTCTGCAGTAATTGCACAACATGGTTGTACTTACATATATGCAGACAATACATTGATACCCATAAAAATTCTAAATAATAAATAAAAAATTGTCAAATGATTAATATTTCAAGGAGTGATATATATTACCTGCTTTTCTGCCACTCTAACACTGCTGTTCTGTGAAGCTACTCCCATTATTGTGTCTTTCCACATGACGGGCATACTTTCAATCACCTTAAACACAACATGCCTCTAGAAATCATCTACTATGCAAGGTTTGCCTTCTTTATGCATTATCTTCCCATGGAATGGCCATTTTCTGAGTCCTTGATTATTTAATGCTACTTGTCAGACCTCCTAGCTTTTAACTCCTTGGCCTATCATGTAAAATGCCACATTACAGGACTTAGTCTTTAATAAAGTTGGTAAATTAGTAGGCATACAAAATAAAAAAAAAAACTAATGGACCCAGCATATATGATATAACCAAGAATCTGCCAGCCTGTGAATGTTGACATCATCAATTCAAGGTAAGACCGAAGTCTGTCTTATAGTTAACATCCAACTGGGATAGACCATCATATTCAAGGACACAAAATGTGCTGTGAATAAAGAGCCATTATATTGGGCTCTATAGTTATAAAATATTATGCTATCCTTGTGTTTACAACACATGAGTTAATAAAATGACATGACTAAAAGAAGAGTGTGTTCATATTTCATTTTTCTTGTTAATCAGGTGTCATGATCTCTTGCTCATTTTCACAAAGTTCTGGGCTCTCCAATTTTAAGTTTTAGTTTTCAGAGGAGGAGTGTTTACACCACAGTCCACAGCAAGGGTCTCATCAAATACTAAGCTATGGCTTATTCCCTCCCATTTAAGGTTCAATATATAAAGAGATCAGCAAACACAGAAAGGAATCACTGACATGACTCGTATGAGAGCCTCAGGTATAAGATGGTTTAAGAGCTGCTACATTAGGATTGAGAGTATAATTTTGACAGCTAGTTATTGCATTTGCAATTCTTTTGTTTTTCATTGCCAGACAGTTTGATGAAGTGAACAGTTGTGGTCTTGCTCTAAGCTGATATACTCTCTTCAGAGAGCATTACCTGGTTAATGCAGTGATTCATAAACTTAAACTCCTTAGTATATTTTGGCTTCTATTCCATGTGTTGTGGTACTTTGTGAGACAAGGGGAACCCTCCATTTTGTGTGTGCATGTGTGTGTGTCTTTTTGAGACTAGGTCTTAATGTAGGCCCAGCTGTCCTAGAACTCACCATGTAGATTTGGCTGGATTTGAACTCACAGAGATCTGCCTGCCTCTGCCTCCTGAATGCTGAGATTAAAGGCATGTATGTCTATATCTGACAGCATAAATTCTCTGTCTTCCTAAATCTGCTTAATTGATATTTCTATAGATATTTCTTTGGAAAGTACTATGCCAAACTGTACTATGTATTCATGGAATGATTTTAAGCATTTAATATCCACAAATCATAAATTTTGGAACATTTTATATAGATCTCATATTTGCATGACAAATGAAACATTACCACCAAAAATATTCACTAATTAAAAATATTTATTTGTAGATTCACTGTGTGTTTTGATAGTCTTGGTAGTACTCTAGAGTAGCTTTTGTTTGTGCTCTCAAGCCACAACGACTAAACACATGCCTTTCAAATATGAATGCTCCAGATGTTATTGAATTATATATTTCAAATATTTTATATTTACATTTTATTTTATAAATGTCTTTTTTCATAAAATTGTGGTATTTTCAGCATTTCTAATAGCCAGGTCATGATATATTTCAATTTCTATTAGACAAAAAAAATACATTTTAACAAATTGTAAAGTTTTTTTGTGTGTATGCATGACTATTTTTCCAGACAAAGTCTGGTTATATCTCAAACTCAGCTTCAGTCTAACAATATTTTTGGCTTCAAGATTTTTCACTTCAAACTCATTAGTACTGTTATTGTAAGAGTTCTAATTTCTTTTTTTTTTTTTTGGTCTTTTTGACACACGGTCTCCCTGTAGCCCCAGCTGGCCTGGAACTCACTCTGTAGACCAGGCTGGCCTTGAACTCACAGAGATCCTCCTGCCTCTGCCTCCCAAGTGCTATGATTAAAGGCGTGCACCACAACACCCAGCTAAGAGTTCTAATTTCATTATGATATGTGATAAACCTCTCTGACCAAAAGAAACTCAGGAGAAGAAAAGGTTTATTCAGTTTATAAATATAGGACACAGTCTATCTTTAATGAAAGTCATGGAAGGAACTCAAGGGAAGAACAAGACTCAGTAACCATGGAAGAAATCTGCTTGATGGTTGACTCTTTCGCTTGCTCTCTGCCTTATGCTTGAATCACTTTCTTATTATGTGGTCCAGGACCATATAGCCTAATAATGCTCCCATGCACAATGTACGAGGCTTCCTAAATCAGTTAACAAGACATTCCTTCACAGACATGTCCATAGGCGAACAGGATAAACTATTACTCAACTGAGGCTTTTTTCATGTGATTCTGTGATTCTAAGGTATGTAATGTTGAGAGTTAATACTAGCTATTACAACAGATATAAGTGACCATTCCTATGTGACATGACATGAAGTAGTAATTTTGTTGTTGCTGTTGTTTTGAAACTGCATATGTGGTAAAGCTTGTGGCCAGCAAAATAAATATGATAGGATAATATATAGGCTTTTGTAAAAGAAACCAAATAGTATCCAGAAATTAATGTTAAGACACCACAGATAAGAACACATGCCATTTCTTTATTGCTGAATAGTACTCCATTGTGTAGATGTACCACATTTTTGTCATCCACTCATCAGTTAAGGGGCATTTGGGTTGAATCCAGCTCCTCACTATTGTGAAGAGAGCTGCAATAAACATGGATGTGCATGTATATTTGCAGCAGGATGAGTCTTGTGGGTATATACTCGGGAGTGGTATGATTGGGTCAGGTGGTAAGCTCATTTTGAGTTGGTTTCCTTCCTTGTGGATGCTAACAGCAAATCCCTAGTTGAAAGGTAAGCTGAAAACATTGTTGTTATATTTCTGTTTATCTGAAAGCAACTATGTTGTTATAACATACATCTCTTTATGCTCTAGAACCTATGATAGCTGATTCTAAATCAGTTGCTTTGGATACTGCAGAGCTATGAATAGAATTTCCTAAAATTCTTCAGTATTGACTCAGCAAAATTTAAAATTTCTTCTGAAGATATTTAATTTAGTCAGTCAAATATGTTATAAAAATCTGGGGTTCCTGGTCTGGTTTTCACAAGAATAATAGTTACAGTTTATTACCTAAGGTTAAGGAAAAATCAATATTTTATGATTTATGAATATTTACATAAACAAAAATATTTAATTTTTAACATCTTATCAATGTTGCTCTGATACATGTCTAAATTATCATTGATAGATCACTGGGAATGGCTCTGATATTTATTTAGGCTATGTAACATAGTCATGGAGGGTATTTAAAAAAATTTCTTGTTCAACATCACTAATCATTAAGGAAATGCAAATCAAAAGCACTTTAAGATATCATCTTACTCCAATAAACCTGGCTAGGATCAAAAAAAACAAATGATACCACGTGCTGGAGAGATTGTGGGGAAAGGGGAACACTCATCCACTGCTGGTGAGAATGTAAACTCGTACAGCCCCTATGGAAAGCAGTGTGGAGAACCCTTGGAAGACTTGGAATGAACTTGACACCTGACCCAGCCTTACCTCTCTTGGGCATGTACCCGCAAGACTCATCTTACTGCAGAGATACATGCACAGCCATGTTTATTGCAGCTCTCTTCACAATAGCAAGCAGCTGGAACCAACCCAAGTACCCCTCAACTGATGAGTGGATAGATAAAATGTGGTACATGTACACAATGGAGTTCTATGCAGTGCTAAAGAAAGATGACGTCATGAGTTGTGCAGGTAAATGGCTGGAGCTAGAAGATATCATGCTGAGTGAAGTAACACAGTCCCAGAAAAACCAACGACGAATGGTATCCCTCATCTGTGGATGCTACCACCAATTACCTAATTGTATGGCAAACTGAGTAATGTCAATGTGATCTGAAAACAACTGTGCTTTTATATTGTGAATCCATTAAAATATAATAAATAAATTGAAATGAAAAATAAAACAAATTGCAATTCAAGTGATTCACTTATTCATAATCCCCATATTTACTTCTATTCATACTTTCTACATTTTAAAATTAATTCTAGGGTTTATATAAGAGCCATCTAAATCATTATATGTAATTTGGGAAAGAGTTTCTTCTCTCAAAATTAATGACTATTTCTCTGTGGATTAATGGCTTCCCTTTTAAATTTTGTTCATTTATTTTATTTTGTTTGCAGGAGTGTACTACCTTCATGCATGTAAGAATACTATGTATATGCAGTGACCATGGAGGTCTGAAGAGGACATTAGATCCCCTAGAACATGAGTAAAGGACCATCGTTAGATGCCACATGGCTTCTGGGAACTGAACCCTGGACCTCTGAAGGAGCAGCCAATGCCCGTAACTACTGACCCATCTCTCCAACCCTTTTAAGATTTCTCTGTAAAGCATAAAAGAATGGGTATAAAAACAATGTCTAGAAGAACAGTTGATATATTTTTCTCCTCAAAAATCAATATGATTGTTCAATATATATATATATATATATATATATATATGAATTTTATTGTGGTATTCAAATTTACCATTGTCCTGTTGATCTAATTACTTCTAGAATATCTAATCATTACATACATCTTTTTCAAAGGACAGTGTTATCAGAATTTAATGATAGAACCAATGTCTTGTGTTCTTTTTTTATAATGTTTTGTATATTTCAGACATCATTTCTTAGTTCAATTTAGACATATTCCCCTTTCCCTCCCCCCACCAACCCACCCCAGATCATGCACTCTGCCATAACTACCCTGCATCTTTCTCTCAGTCTTTTTTTATGTTTAGCAATTCACATTTTTCTCCATTCATTTTATATTACTTAAAATATGAATACATACTTTCCACTCATATACAGTAATTCCAGAATCTGAAATACTATTCATAGCTCTGTGGTATCCGAACTGACTGATTTAGAATCAGCTATAATAGATTTCTTCAAGAAAATCTTCTAATCACCGGGGATAGTGGAGCAGCAACACTTAGGAAATGAAGGAAAAAGGAAAGTGAGATTGAGTCCAGCTGGCACCACAGAAGGAGAACCTGTTATTAAATTAAAAAAAAAAAAAACCTTCAAGCTCCAGATTCTTCCACATAAATTATCTACACTCTGACCATCAATACCATCAAACTGACAATTTCAGCCATATATTCTACTAACTCCATGCTGCAGTTCCGTAAACAATGTATGTTGTCCCTCATTTTTGGACTGAAGCACCAAATCCTTATTTTGTAAGTCAAATTGAGTAAATATTTTTCTTTTTTAGTAAATATAATTCCACACTGCCCAATGCTACTAAAGTTGTAGTTTGAAGTTTATGTTTCTGTTTTCCTAAGTTCTAATATTTATGAGAAATAATCAATCTCTTCTTGGAATGCCCATTAAAGCATACATCAACTTGCTATGTAACCCAGAAATGTAAAATTATATTTCTTTGTGCCTATATGCAACTTACTGTTAAAATGTGAACCCGACCCTTAACGTTTCTTGGAGTTACCTATAGCTTATTTTCAGATTCTGTCATTTTGATATTTATGTGGAGTGTATATATGTGTATTTTATTGTCTTTTCAAGACAGGGTCTCCCTGGAACCCCAGCTGTCCTGGAACTCACTCTGTAGACCAGGCTGCCCTTGAACTCACAAAGATCTGACTGCCTCTGCCTCCAGATTGTTAGGATTAAAGGTGTGAGCCACCATGCTCAGCAACATATTTTGGGATAATAAAAATATTAAATGGAATGACAATAACAAAAGAATAGAAATTAGTATAATAAGTAAACTTAACTTTTATAATCATCAAACTAAAATATGTAATTATATCTTAGAATATAAATGTGAAATTCTATGTCTACTATTGATAACATTGCTCCTGCAGGATCAAAGGGAGGGGGGCCTGGAGGCTCTGGGGGGAGTGAGAGGGAGGGGAAGAGGAAACCACCAGCTGCTTTCTTTTGGGAGCTGATGCTAAAACACAAAGCATCAGCCTGAATATGGAGGATTCCCACAGCCCAGTCCTGATATGGTCCCTTGGCCTTGGGCATTGGCTGCTGCCCTTTTGTGGCTGAATAAATTACTCCTGCCTGGGAACCACATCCACAGAACGATTTCTCAGAATGGTGGCTTCCTGAAAGCCTCTGTCCAGTCAGTACTAGGCAGCTAATCAACACACACTTCCCAGGCTAGTGGTCTACAGATCGACCCTTATCCAGCCAAAACCTGCTAGAATCTATAGCAAGCCATAAGCCTAAAGGGCCTAACTTACACTCATGCAGAAATTTAAAAAATCGGGGACCCTCAGATGATGGTGAAGGAGAACCCGTTTTACATTCACAGCACTTTGTTTTTATAAGCAGAATGACATCATCTCTCAGGACTCACGGTCTGTAAATATCATAAGTTCTTGTTAGAGTTTAATCCCAGGGGTCTGTCAAATATGGTTTGCTAATACAAACAAATCTTGCCTAGGGCCAGGTTTCTGTGTAAAGAGACAGGTAGGCAATTCGACAAAATGCAGCCACAGGTGGAATATTTCTACCTACATACTATGATTTTTTAATATTGACTATTGACAAAACTATACTACCATGCTTTAACAATAATGTGAAAATTGTCTCTATTACTACAATGTGATTTTGCCACTCGCTGTTCAAAATTCTCCAACTTATACAAAGTCTTTCAACATAGTCATGTTACTTCTTAAAGAAAGCTATGTTAATAAAATCTTTCTAAATAAAATTTTTAAAATAAAAATTATCTGATTTTCCAACTTAGATAGAATATGGAATTCTGTGTGTCCTTCAACATAATGGAAAGGTGACTATCTTTATATCCATATGAAGCATTTTGTTCTATAATCTTTACTAGGAAGACTATTTCATTTCTTTTAAACCTCTAATCCTTGGAACTCCAAGACATAGAAGAATTTAAATAACAATTTTTGTCATTGCTTAAATGATTTTTGGACACAGATCACTAGGCACTATATGAACCTGTTGTGTAATGAACATACCACGGAAAAATTATAAAGTTATGGTTAAGAAAGTTGGGTTGTGCTCCAGGATGCTGTTTATAACCTGGAGAGTTCTAGAATATCGATCTGGCAATGATACACTCTGTCTCTGTGGAAGAAGGGAGCTGAGCTGGATCACCCAGTGTGTGGTACAGTAAATGAAACACTTTGTAATATGCCAATCTCTTTCTGACTTTTATTCTCTCTATTAGTTTACTATAACTTCATGTTTTATGTAAGCTATACTTTCAGGATTCTTATTTTAGCTAAAGTACTAGGAGTACAAAACACATCTATACTATAATACTATTCCATTTACTATTTCTAGAGTATTATATAATGTATTATATAAATACAATTGGCGTTTAATAAACACAAGTAAAGTTTCAAATATCATTAATTAATGTATTATTACATGTTTTGCTTGAATGTATGTGTGCACTGCACACAGAGGTGAGAATAGATTGTTGGAGTACCCAGAACTGGAGTTAGAGAAGGTTGTCACCACATGGGTGCTGATAACCAGTTCCTCCTCAAAATCAGTCTTTTTTCTTAACCAGTAAGCCATTTCTTCAGCCTCATTGAAACCAGTTACTCTTGTCATGTAGAAGAAAGAGTTTTTTTCATTTAATATTTATTGAATTTTTTGCATTTCATACATTACATCTTGATCATATTTAGACCTCCTCCCCTATATGCATCCTCCCTTATCCACCACCCCACCAGGTTTCATGCATTCTGTCATATAGTGAGTCACGTTTGTGTCTTCAAATGTCTCTTAGTGTGAATTGACCATTGAGTCCATTTCTTTTTCTTTTAGAATTTCAAGTTTAGTTCTAAGATATAATTACATATTTTTAGTTTGACGATTATAACACTTCAGTTTAATTATCATACTTCTTTCTGTTTATTTATTTTTTGTTGTTGCAGTTGTTCACTTTAATTATATATTACTCCAAAATATACATATATACACATGTGCATATATACACAAAATATACAAATATACACATATACCCCAAAATAACAGAGTCTGAAAATAAGGTATGGGTTAATTCCAAAACACACATGAGATTAAAATTTTAACAGTAATTTTGCATTTGGGAACAAAGAAATATACCTTTACATTCCCATGTTGCATAGCATGTTTCTTATAGAATAATGTTCTTACCGTTTACTCACCCATTACTCCTGAGTGCTAAAACAGTGCACCAAACATTGCCATGCTTAAGGCTTCAGCAATGAATGGGGGTGGTATTTAATTTGTGCACACCATGTTCATGACCAATATTTGCTCCCTCATATTCCATTAAGCAATTCCATGCATAGTTATAGCAAGTGTCCCAATAATGGATTTTTGGGGTGGTGGGGTTAGGCAGGATGTCATTATGGAGCTCAGGCTGGGTTATAAATACCTATGTAGACAAGGCTGGCCCCAAATTAAAAAGTTGATGCCCTTCTCTCTGTCTCCCAAAATTTCTGTGCTTAAATCTATCCACAGCAATGCACAAATCTCTTCAAGAGATTTTCTCTTCTATCACTCGAACATAAATTGATATACAAACTGAACTATAATACTTGTCATGGGATTCATACACATTTACAATGTTTGTCATTGTATATATCTAAGGAATTTCTCATTGATTCAGGTGTTTCATTGTCCATTTGAGCTTCTATTTTGACTAGGACAAACTTCTGGTAATAGGGACTATCTGTTAATTTCTATGGTAATTTTTGTTTTCATTCTTTGTTTTCTTTGAAACTTATCAGTTTCCTGGATATTTGAGTGCAGTAATTGACCCCTAGGTTTTCTTATTCTGCTATTTAGTTTTATGTCCTTTTCTGAGAGGTCATCAAGTTTTAGTCATTTCCCCTGCCACAGTACTGAGAACTGGACCCTCAGGTTGTCACTCATGTTATCCATGGGTTCTAACTCTGAGCTTCATCTGTTGCCTCAAATTTACTTTATTGTTGTGTTTAGCTTCTTAATCACTCCAGAAGAGTTAGATAGTTAATATCCACCTATCATTTATGTCACAATGATAAATTTTTTAGACATTTTTAATGCTTTTATTGGCATTACAATGAATTTTTTACATGGCAAAATGAATTTTTGGTCACATGATAGGACAAAATAGAATTTCTCAAACTGAAAAATTTGTGTAAGTTGAGGGGAGCACAACCAAATAATGAAAAGTACATATTCAGTCACTGAAAGTAGTGAACTGGGTCACATCTTGCTTCCAGTAGAAGAGGGAACTGAGTGGGGATGAATTGTTTCCTACTTCTACCTTCATATTTTTGTCAGAACTGTTTTTGGATGCTTGGACAAGATTCTCCTACTCATTTTATATATGAAGTAAAGTTGTATTTTAAATGTTCCAAGTTTTCTTTTTTTCTTTTCCTATTATGGGTAATATTTTGAAGCTGGTAGAATGAATTTTCAACATGAGAATTAGGAAAAAGCAAATGACTGATTGGTCATCTTTAAAATATACTTGAGAAAATAAAATATACTTTTTGTTTCCTGTTGATGTTATTTAATCATCAGGGATCTTACAGAAATTTTATTTTCTCTTATTAAAGCCTAAGTTGATATACAAACTGAACTATACTAGTTGTTATGAGATTTACACAGATTTATAATGCTTGTGATGGGATTTATACAAATTTATAAACTATTAGATTATCACACCTGTCTAATGAGTTTCTCATTTATTCAGGTTTTCCATTGTAAATTTGAACTTCTATTTTGAACAGGAAAAACTTCTGGTAAAAAGAAGGCTTTGGGGTTGTCAGCCACCAACCTCCTACTTTAATTGGTATGCCAAGTACAGTCATAAACCTCGTTTTCTTCCATATAAAATTCACATACAACATCCAAACAATGGGAATAGGTATTAATTCTCTTGTTTGACTAAAGAGAAATTTCTTATAACAGCTATAATTTATATTACATGAAATGATTTTATATCAACAGAGGACTATATTCTACAGGGTTGTAGAAATTTACAGTGGTATGCCTTTTCTAAAAACCTTTTCCTGAGGTGGAAAGGTATGGACCATCAATAAAGGGAATGAAACCAGAATCTAGAGGATGAAAGCTAAATTACTTTTGTCATACGACTTCAGAAGTAACTCTTGAAATCCTTATTTTTACCCTTTCCACATTTGACAGATCATTGAAATTTTACATGCACGCAAACACACACACACACACACAAACAGACACACAGACACAGACACACAGAAGCAAGCGAAGACAATATTCACTGTCTTTGAGAAATTAATGATCTACCTCCTTGCACCATGTATTTTCTTGTGCAAATGAGTAGTTGAGAAATATATCAAGTACTTCAATATCTGTGAGGAATAATTAGAACAGGAAGAACATTTTTCACTAGTTTGGTATTTTTATTCCTAATTTATATAAAAATATTTTCATATTTTCCATCTAAGTTCATATCATATATATCAGATATTTGATTTGTAATTTCCCAATGTATAATACACAGTTTCCTTTACTGTGAAAATCCTTATTTTTTACTTTGACACTTCTAAAGTTACATTTACATTTATCACAGGTTTGTTAACATTATACTTCAGTTCATTTCAGAATGAAAAAAATTCTGTATTTGTATGGAAGTATAGATTATGCCAAGTTGTGAAAACAAATTGAAGAATGAAAAAAATGGAAAGTCACACCAGACAGGTAGATTTTAGGGTGGATTGACTCCTGGTTGCTGGAAAGGGGTCTCTGGGCTGGACCCTTGTTGAGGGTGGCTGTCTGGGAAGAGCTGCCCTTCAACACTGCAGCTGGTGGCACTGGGTTTTGTGCTTCTGTGTCTTTGTGTGGGCAAGCCCAGGAGCCCAGAAGTTGCTCCAGACAGGTACCCGGGCACAGGCTAAGTCAGGCAATTCCCCCACTCCCCCAACCAACCCCCACCCCCACATCCCCATCCTCCCACCCCCCCCAGCTGGAACGGGTGAGAGAATATCCGAGTGGACTTTTTTTTGGAGAACTTTCACAACAGGAAGGGTAGAGTGATTTAGACTTCCAATATCCAATATATAAACAAAATTGAAAGCCTGAAACCTAGAGAAATCAATACCGCATAAATAGGAGGAAGAAAGAAGAAG
>VZQC01004376.1:455747-481336 GCA_009823505.1 Rhizomys pruinosus
TAAAAAGCTCAAATAAAGATTATGAAAAATTTAAAAATACACAAAAGTGGAACAACCAGGAAATATGGGACACTATGAAAAGATCAAACCTCCACATCATAGGAGTAGAGGAAGGAGAAGAATATCAAGAGAATAGTATTGATCAGATGTTCAAAAGAACAATAGATGAAAATTTCCCCAAACTAAAAATAGACAAACCCATACAAATACAAGAAGCACATAGGACCCCAAATAGACAAGATCAGAAAAGAAACTCCCCACACCATATCATAGTTAAAATGCTAGACGGGCAAAACAAAGACAAAATTCTGAAGGATACCAAAGAAAAACAAGTCACATACAAAGGTAAACCCAACAGAATTAAAACTGACTTCTCTGTGCAAACCATGAAAGCAAGAATAACATGGAGCAAAGCATTCCCAGTGTTAAAAGACTATGGATGCCAACCCAGAATACTTTACCCAGCAAAAATGTCAACTATACTTGAAGGAGAGAGAAAAAAATATTCCATGACATAAACAAGATGATAGAACACATGTCCAGAAAACCATCTCTTCATAAAATACTTGAAGCAATTCAAAGGGCAGAAGAGAGGAGCAACAATCCTCAAAAACCTAGGAAAATAAAATAATAAAAACAGAACCGTAGGAGGAGAATCAGAAGCTAAATGTCCAAATGGATAATAAGGTGAAAGGAAGCAACATCCATCTTTCAATTATAACATTAAATATTAATGGGCTAAACTCCCCAATCAAAAGGCATAGACTGGGAGAATGGATTAGGAAACAAAATCCAGCTATACTCTGTCTACAGGAAACCCATCTCAATTTCAAGGAGAGGCACCAACTTAAGGTGAAGGGATGGAAGAAAATATTCCAAGCAAATGGTACCAAAAAGATAGCAGGTGTTGCTATTCTAATATCAGACAAAAATAGACTCAAAGCAAAATAAATCAAAAAAGACGAAGAGGGCCATGGCATATTTATTAAAGTAACAATTGACAATGAAGATCTCACAATCATGAATATATATGCACCAAACACCAGTGCACCAAACTTTATAAAGACAATTCTTCAGGATTTCAAGGCACAGACTAATCCCAGCACACTAATAGTAGGGGACTTCAATACCCCACTAAGTCCTTTAGACAGATCAACAGGACAAAGGATAAACAGAGAGACATCTGAACTAAATGATACAATACACCAAATGGACCTCACAGACATCTATCGAATATTTCACCTAAACACCAGAGAAAACACTTTCTACTCAGCATCTTACGGAACATTCTCCAAAATAGACCATATATAGGGACACAGGAAAAAACTCAACAAATACAAAAAGAATGAAATAATCTCACGAATTCTATCAGATCCCAGTGCAATAAAATGCAATATTAACAGCAGGATAAACACTACAACTTATAAGAACACATGGAGAATAAACAACACTCTGCTAAATAATGAATGGGTCAAGGAAAAAATAAAGAAAGAAATAAAAACATTCCTGGAACCGAATGACAATGATAATACAACACAGCAAAACCTATGGGACACTGTAAAAGCAGTCCTAAGAGGGAAGTCCACAGCTATAAGTGCCTACATAAAAAAAAAAGAAAGAGCACAAGTGAATGATCCTACACAGCAGCTAAAAATACTTGAGAGACAACAACAAATGAACCCTGAATGCATCAGACAAGAAGAAATAAAAAAAAAAAAATCAGAGCAGTGATCAATGAAATAGAATCAAAGAAAACCATACAAAAATCAATGAATCTAAAAGTTGGTTCTTTGAGAGAATAAACAAGATAGACCTCTAGCCCAGTTAACCAAAAGAAAGAAGGAATAACTCAAAATCAATAGAATATGTGATGAAAGGGGAAATATCACAACAGACAATGAAAAATGCAGACAATCAAACAGGGATACTTCAAAAACCTATACTCTACTAAGTTTGAAAACCTAGAATAAATGGAAGAATATCTGAAATCCTGGGAATCACCAAAGCTCAACCAAGAAGAGATTGACAGCCTAAATAGACCAATAATACATGAAGAAATTGAACATGTAATAAGTAGCCTCCCAACAAAAAAATGGCCAGGCCCAGATGGTTTCAGGGCAGAATTCTATAAAATATTTCAAAAATACTTACAACCATTACTACTCAAGATGTTTAGATTGATACAAACTGAGGGAGTTCTCCCAGATTCCTTTTATGAAGCCAACATCACGCTATTACCAAAACCAGGTAAAGATACAGCCAAAAAGGAGAACTATAGACCCATCTCCCTAATGAACACAGATGCCAAAATTCTAAACAGGATACTGGCAAATCGCATACAGAACAACATCAAGAAGACCATCCATCATGACCAAGTTGTATTCATGGCAGAGATACAGGGATGGGTTAACATATGAAAATCAATAAATATCATCAAGCATCTAAATGGACTGAAAGACAAAAACCACACTATCATTTCAATTGACGTGGAGAAAGCCTTTGACAGAATCCAGCATCCCTTCATGTTTAAAGTCCTAGAGGGAAATGGAATAGAGGGATCATTCTTCAATGTAATCAAAGCCATATACAGGAAACTCACAGCTGAAATCATTCTAAATGGGGAAACAATAAAAGCATTCCCCTTAAAGGTTGGAATTCTTCAAGGCTGCCCCCTGTCACCTCTCCTCTTCAATATAGTGCTTGAAACCATTGCTAGGGCAATAAGGGAAGAAAAAGAAATTAAAATAGTTCTAACTGGAAAAGAGGAAGTCAAGCTATACCTTTTTGGTGATGATATGATTGTCTACCTAAGGGATGCTAAGAACTCCACCAGAACACTCCTAGAAACTATTAAATACTTCAGTAAAGTGGCAGAATACAAAACAAATCTAGAAAAATCAGTAGCCTTTCTTTAAACAAACAACAAGCAACTGAAGAAGGAATACAAGGAGACCTTACCACTCACAATAGCCTCAAAAACAATAAAATACCTAGGAACAAACCTAACCAAAGACACCAAGGATCTCTACAACAAAAATTTTAAACCCCTGAAAAAGGAAATTGAGGAAGACATCAGAAGATGGACAAACCTCCCATGCTCATGGATTGGGAAAATAAATATAGTAAAAATGTCCATCCTACCCAAACTAGTGTACAGATTTAATGCAATCCCAATCAAAATCCCCAAGAGTTTCTTCACAGGCTTGGAAAAAAAAATCCTCAATTTCATTTGGAAAAACAAAAGACCCCGAATAGCCAAAGCAACCCTGAGTGAAAAGAGCAATACAGGGGG
This sequence comes from Rhizomys pruinosus, assembly GCA_009823505.1. Classification (NCBI taxonomy): domain Eukaryota; kingdom Metazoa; phylum Chordata; class Mammalia; order Rodentia; family Spalacidae; genus Rhizomys; species Rhizomys pruinosus. Next base: position 459,040 of record VZQC01004376.1, read on the forward strand.
GATCGCTATACCAGACATCAAACTATACTACAGGGCTATAGTCATAAAAACAGCCTGGTACTGGCACAAAAACAGACCAGTTGACCAATGGAATAAAACTGAAGATCCAAACCTGAGCTCATACAATTTCAGCCACCTCATATTTGACAAGGGGGCCAAGAAGGCACACTGGAGGAAGTACAGCATCTTCAGTAAGTGGTGTTGGCAAAACTGGATCACCTGAGAGATGAAATTAAACTCCTACTCTCGCCCTGTACAAAAGTCAATTCCAATGGATCAAAGACCTCCAACGTGAAACCCAAACTCTGTAGGTGATAGAGAAAAACATTGGCATCAGACTACAAGACATAGGGTAGGAAAAGACTTCCTAAATCAACAGAGCTGCACAAGAAATAAGTTGGCAATTCCAGGAGAAACTCCAGTTCCAGGGGAATCCGAGACTCTTCTGACCTCGCCAGCATTGCACGACACGGTCGTACAAAGGACTTGCATGCAGACAGTAAGTACATTCATACACATACAGAAATAAATAAAAATTAATAAAAAAATTTAAAAAAATACCCTGTTAAATTAAGGGTTTAAAAAAAAAAAAAAAAGCAATTGACAAATGGGACCTCATTAAACCCAAAAGCTTCTGTACATCAAAAGAAACAATCAAGGAAGTGAAGAGAAAATCCACAGAGTGGGAGGAAACCTTCACTGCAGATACATCTGACAAAGCATTAATTTCCAGAGTATACAAGCTGCTCGAAAAACAAAGAAGAAAGAAAACAAATGAACCACTCAAAAGATGGAGCAAAGAGCTGAATAGAGACTTCACAGAGGAGGAATTAGAGAAGACGGAGAAGCATCTTAAAAACTGTTCAACATCACTAATAATTAGGGAAATGCAAATTAAGACCACTGTAAGATATCATCTCACTCCATTAAGACTGGCCAGGATCAAGAAAACAAACGATATCCAGTGTTGGAGAGGTTGTGGGGAAAGGGGAACACTCATCAATTACTGGTGGGAATGTAAACTTGTACAGCCATTATGGAAAGCAGGGTGAAGAACCCTTGGAAGTCTCAAAATGAGCTTGCCATTTGACCCAGTCATACCACTCCTGGGTATATACCCACAAGACACATCTTACTGCAGAAATACATGAACAGCTATATTTATTGCAGCTCTGTTCACAATAGCAAAAAGCTGGAACCAACCCAAATGCCCCTCAACTGACGAGTGGATAGAGAAAATGTGGTACAAATACACAATGGAGTTCTATACAGCGGTAAAGAAAGACAACATCACGAACTTTGCAAGTAAATGGATGGAGCTAGAAGATATTATATTAAATGAAGTAACACAGTCCTAGAAAAACAAACGGCAAATGGTGTCCCTCATCTCTGGATGCTAGCACCAATAATCTAGTTGTAAATATTTCTCGTGGAGAGGGATGCATATTAAAAGAACAACAACAGAAAGACTGCATCAGAAAACTGACTGAAATGGTGAATCGGGAGGGGTGGGAGGGGATGGAGAGGGACACGGGTCTATATTTGATTAATGGATATTTAATTGATGTGAGTTCAAGTATCCATTTTTTCCCAGACTCTGTCTACAGGTTATATGGTGTTTTAGGACTTAGTAAAAGTAAATATGTGCGGTGGTTTGAATGAGTGTCCCCCATAGGCTGCAAGTATTCAGACATGTGTCTCCAGTTGGTGGTGATGTTTTTGGAGGATTTAGAAGGTGTGGCCATGCTAGAGGAAGTATGTCACTGGGGGCAGGCTTAGTGCGTTTTAACAAGCCTCGTGGTCTACAGTTGTTTCTCTCTGCTTCCTGTGCTCTTTGTGAGATGTGACCCTCGGTTTGCTGCTCCAGATCCAGCTGCCACACCTCCCGCCACAATGGACTCTAATTCCCTGGAACCGCCAATCGTAAGCTCAAATAAACTCTTCCATTTATAAGTTCCTTGGTCATGGTGCTTTATCACAGCAACAGAAAAGTGACTAATACAATATGTGTATATTAAACAACATTGTTTAAAAGGTTCTGATAAAAACAGTAATGCACCTGAGTTAATTGGAAATAAAATTTTTGTTGTCCACATTTCTTTTACTTAAAATCTGTATAACAATAACATTGGGATTGGCACATAAAAATGTTCTCTATAATTTTTCTTTTGTACAGTATCATCTTGTAGCATTCTCTTTTACCTTTAGGATGATTTAACTTAAGAAATTAAGTTTGCGTCCCAAGTTAACCATATACAGTCACCCAAAACAGCTTGGGAGAATTTGATAAAATCTGCACCTTGATTCCTGCCTATAGTTATTCATACTTCAACTGCCTCTTTGACTCATGGATCATAAAACAAAAACCTAAAATAAAAAGAGGGGATATATATATATATATATATATATATATATATATATATATATATGAATGAAACCTTTTGTCAAAAAACTTGCAATTCAAATCTTAAAATAACTATTGGGAAAAGATTTGCATGTTTCCCAAGGTCAAAATTCATCACAACTTAACGGCTGAGAAAGAAAAAGCATGGTGTTGCTTGTGTGGTGTACCAAGGAAGTGCCAGCAGAAAGGGTCGGCCCATCTGAACCCTATGCGAAGAGGAAGAAAACCCTTGAGACTGCTACAGCATCAAAACCCCTCTGTGGACCTACTTGTACAATAACTATTTTATAATGTCCTAAGAAATTTACCTTCTAGGTGCCGCAAAGTTTTAATATGAGCGACTTCTTTTTACCTCTCCTTCATAGAACAGGGTAATATGATGATGATGATGAGGTCCTTCTCTAACTGTAAATTGGAACCACAATATTATAGAGGTAATAATAAAATGTTTTTAAAAAAAAAAAAAAAACTGCCTTCTTTAATTGACTAATAGGCATAGGAACTGTGAAAAGGAATATTCTCTATTCAGAATCAAATATAATACTAAAGTCTACTTAATCTGTGCACTTAAGCAAAATATATTAATACAGGAGAGCTCTGATATCAGCAATGTATTATTCTACCAAGCAGTTGTTGACCAAAGGACCCAAGCTCCCCCAAAAGGTAAAGGCTTCTTGCCTGTAAACTGGGATACCTGCAAGAAAAGAGGCCATAAGGCCCTGTTGAAGACCTGATGTAAGCATGGGAAAGATGTATTGAGACCACACATGCAAGTGTACAGTTGGTCTCTGGAATACCAGAGAGTGTTACCAAAGGCCACTAAATCAATAAAGCAAATATAGATCTCCTTGAGTCAAACAAGACTTCTCTGTCTGCACCAGCTACACCTCACCTGTTTGGAAATACTGTGCAGCAGTGGCAGCCATATGCCTGTATATCCCAAATCTAATTGGCTATTATCTCTCTCCTTGGAGGAATAACCCACGGCTGATGCCACAATCTTACATCCTCTAGCAGTTAAGAGATTTTATAAGCCCCAGTAAGACCCTGTCATATTTTACAGAAAAAAAGTACAATTCATAGATTAACATACCATCCAAACATCTGTGTCTCTACCAAAGTAACCTACCATAACAATTAGTACTGTATAAATACCTATATAAATAATTGCTTGTGCTTCATTAGTAGTATTGAAAGGTTATTCATGGACAACGTGTCAGCCCATGAATGAAACAGCCAGAATTGACCAGAGTCCAAAATGACAGCTCCAGAGAAAGTGGACTGTTTTGCTTCTCATCCACCCATGCCCCTTTTCTATGCCTAGGGAACAATTGGCGGAAGAAGGGGCATGTTGGAATGTAAGGGTTGTGATTGGTATGAATGGTGAAACCTCAGCAATATAGACTGGACACTTATTTGATCAACTTGATTGAACATACAAGACCCCCAGCTGGATGTTGGGACCCTTCGGCTGTGTGGGTTTGGGCACAACTGCTTGCAAATTGGTTTTACATTAAGGATGCTTGTACTCTTAAATTGTTACTTATTGGTAAAAAATGAAAAAAAAAATAAAGAAGTAATAGAAAAAAACATAAAAAAAGAAAACAAAAAAAATAAATAAATAAAGATGACATCATGAACTTTGCAGGTAAATGGACGGAATGCTAAGTAAAGTAATGCAGTCCCAGAAAAAACAATGAATGGCATCCATCATCTGTGGATGCGAGCACCAAGTACCTAGTTGTAAGGCAAACTGAGATATATATAAAGCAACTGTGCCATTATAATGTGAATACCTTAATGGTATCTAGAATTAACCTACCACTTATTTTCAGACTTTGTAATTGTGGTATATGGGGGAGTGTATGCATGCATAATTTAGAGCAATATAAACTTAAAGGGGAAAATGTGAATTCCTAAAAAAAATGAAAAAATGGAAGAATTATACTACTTCATTTCAAAGTATATTACAAAGCTACAACAATTAGAAATGTATGGTACTGTCACAAAATATATAGCAAACAAAGGAACAAAACAAAGAATACAGAAAAAAATCCAAATATGGCTAATTAATTTTCAGTAAGCTCCCCAGAAGCACATTGAAGAAAGGATTGCTGAGGAATGTAGATATCTACATTCAAATCAGTTTAACTTGATCTTTATTTTGTGACAAGCATAAAACTATTAATTCAAAATGGTGTACTCAAACATAGTACTGACAATGGAAACTTATTTGGTAAATGTGTGGTTGGGAATATCAATATTCACCTTAAAATGAGTACTTTGTATATTACTATGTAAATTTTCAATAAAAAACAAAAGACAGAAATATTCAGATAGTCTTCATAATACATAAATGTAAGATTAATTGCAGCTTTGTCTTAGCTACATGAGATTCTCTGGAATAATCAAATATCAATATGATTTAATGAGTTTACCATTAAGTGTTGGCATTTCTGGTAACAAACACAGTTTAATTAAAATCTGTCATTGCTTCAAATTTGGATGTATGTTTCCTATTATATATTGGTCAAATTCTGTCAAAATTAACATCAAGAGATTTTCAGTTTTCTTAATGTAGATAGTATTTTGCTATACTCAAATTTACTTGATACTGATGTTATCTCAGTAGGAGCTTGAACATTTAATTTATTTTAAAATAATGTAATCCAAGGGCATGACCTGTGCTTTCCCCTCAGTCCAGGGCAGATTCCACACCTAAGAGTATTTGGACAAGAAATATTGAACTCAGTGGGAAATAAGACGGGTAGGGATCTGTGGCGATGTGGGTCTGGGAAAAGTTGGTAGGTTGGCAAATATATTCAAAACACATTGTATAAAGTTCTCCTAAAATAAAAAGTATTTGTAATGTGGATAAAGAGTAAAGTGGGAAAATATGTTTGTACTGATATATTACTGTATCTAGTGTTTCACATTTCATTATGTATAAACCTAAAAAATTACTTTGGGGAAGGAGTATATCATATAAGCATTATTCTCTTGCTGTTATTGTATAGGATATTTCCTTACATATTGTTATTCCAGTTTTGAGTGAAGATCCAATATTGTGAGATATTCAAATCTAATTGTTGCTTGTTTAATATAATCTCTTTTATTATATCATAGATATACAGACATGGATAAAAACTGAAATTATGTTGTCCATTGTCCTAGTTAGTCTTCCATTGCTGTGACAAAACACTCTGACTGACACCAACTTGGGGAGGAAAGGGCTTATTCAGCTTACATCTCCCGGGTCACAGCTCATCACTTAGGGAGCCCAAGGCAGGAACTCAGGGCAGGAACCTGGAGGCAGGAGCTGAAGCACAGGACATGGAGGAATGCTGTTCACTGGCTTGCTCCCTTGGCTGATGCCCAGCCTGTCTTCTTATACAGTACACAACAACCTGCCCAGATTGGCAACACACTAGTGGGCTGGACCCTCCCACACTGCTCGATCATCAAGACAATACTCCACAGATGTGGCCACAGGCCAATCCAATGGAGCCAATTCCCCAATTGAGGCTCCCTCAACCCAGGTGTGTCAAGTTAACACTAAAGCTATCCAGCACAATTGACCCCTTGTCAACTTGACACACAAAACACATCACTATTAAACCACCACCTTTCCAGTTCTAATCCCCAAAGTATGATGTTAACATTAATCACAACCTAAGACAGTACAACCTTAAAAGCCCCACAGTCATTAAAATGTCCAAATGCTTGAAAATTCGGTCTATTAAAAGTCTCAACTGTAGGCTGCTGTAAAATCCAAAACAAGTACTGTCTTATTTCAGAGGGAGGAATCAGGCACTCTCAAACAAAACCTGAGTCCAGCAAGTAGCTCAAGGCTGGAGACCTGGGATTCACTCACTTTCTTCTGGGCTCCAAAGGGTTTCGGCAGCTCCCCTTCTCTGACTCTGCCATCCACAGCACACACAGCTCATCTTGCAGGCCCAGGCAAACTCCATTCCACACATGCCGCTGCTCTTGGTGGTCATCCCATGGTCCCGGCATCTCCAAAATGCTGGGGTCGCCACTGAAACTGAGGCAGCACCTTCACCAATGCTCTCTTCTGACCTCTCCTGGTGCAAAGCCTCAGCTTCTCTCCATGACACCTGCAATCCTGGGGTCTTCACTGCAACCAAGGTGCACTTCCACCAGTGGTCTTTCCTGACCTCTCACAGTGCCAAGCCTCGGCTGCTCTTTGTGACCCCCCTCAAATTTCAACACCAGAACCATATAGGAGACTCTTACACGTTACCAAGTCCTGCTTCTGGCTCAAGATGGAGGCTCAGGCCCCTTCTGGATCACAGCTTCTGTGTGCTGACCCTGAAGAAATTCTTCCCAGAAGATTTCACCACAGTGATGCTGGTCTCCTGTTTCTTACAGCTGATTTTTCAGCTGCAGCTAACCAGCATCAATTGTCCCAGTACAAAAAAAAATTCACTTCAGGTTCTGGTCTCTTGTTACTTACAGCTGATTCTTCAGCCCCAGATGACCAGAACCCACAGATTACATAGTCCTGATGATCTCTGCTCCCCTTTGAAACTAGAAACTTCACAAGCCAGGCCTCCATCTTCTACAAATCCTCCAACAAAACTGCTCCAAGCTCCACAGCAACAATCTTTAGGCATTCAATGATCTTCCCAGCCCAAAGTTCCAAACGCCTCCACAATCCTTCCCCAATACACCAAGGTCAGGTCTGTCACAGCAATACCCCACTCTTCTGGTACCAATTTCTGTCCTAGTTTGTCTTCCATTGCTGTGACAAAACACTCTGACTGACAGCAACTTGGGGAGGAAAGGACTTATTCAGCTTACATCTCTCGGGTCACAGTTCATCACTTAGGGAGCCCAAGGCGGGAACTCAAGACAGGAACCTGGAGGCAGGAGCTGAAGCACAGGCCATGGAGGAATGCTGTTCACTGGCTTGCTCCCCTGGCTCATGCCCAGCCTGCCTTCTTATACAGTACACAACAACCTGCCTAGGTTGGCACCACTCTTGTGGGCTGGGCCCTCTTGGTAAATGGAGCAAGCCAGTGAACAGCATTCCTCCATGGCCTGTGCTTCAGCTCCTGCCTCCAGGTTCCTGGCCTGACTTCCTGCCTTGGGCTCCCTGAGTGATGAACTGTGACCCAGATGTGAGCTGAATAAACCCTTTCCTCCCCAAGTTGGTGTTGGTCAGAGTGTTTTGTCACAGCAATGGAAGACAAACTAGGACACCCATACACATAACTGGCTTTGCATCCTGACCCTACTACAATCATACATATTTAGTTTAGGCTCCCTAACCTATACTCAGTGGACTTATGTAAATGTAATGTAATGTAATATAGTGCAGTGTAAATCTATTATGTCAGCTTTGTTTTCTCAGCAGACTTGTAAGTAGGTCAAAACAAAATGATGCAATTGCAGAAGAAAATCAGTAAACAAAAGTCAGTTAAAATAAGACATGTTAGGTTGATTGGTTATTATCACAAACATTCCTCTGTATCAGGTCAGTGTGAACTAAGATCTAACTCAAGATCATAAGTAGCATAAATTCCACTCAATATGCTTTTTTAAAAAAATATTTCAATTGCTATTTGTGAAAACATTCTATCTGCCTCAGATCTTCATGTTTGTCCTGTCGGATATCTTACCTTCTAGATTTGTTTTGATATGTTCTGCATTATAACATTCAAATTGATGCCGAAGTTTACAGTTTGGGGCTGAAAACCTTTTCCTGCAAAGGAAAATGGGAGTGCTATTTATATTGTGTTACATAGGTAGAGTTAATACTTAACTATGTCACTGTTAATCATGTTGACATAAGTTACATGATAAAATCCTAATTCTTTAATTCCTCGTTTTATAATCTGAACAAAATATATATATGCTGTAACTGGAAATAAGGTAATTTTAATCACAATGTTATTAGCAAAAATCTTGCTTTTATATGTGGGCACAAAGTAGTTCATATAATTACATATAAGGCAAAGAATGGGAAATTAGAGAGGACTTGTTTGGCCTTTTCCCACATAACTTAAATGAGAGAGGGATGGGAATATCTAAGAGCCTTATCAATTAAATAAACTGAAGAGTTATTTTCATTAAGCCATTTCTTAGAAGTATGGGTCTTTTTACACATTTGTTATTTTAAGAAATAGTAGGGCTGTGCCAGATTTTTAACACTGTCAAAAAGTACAATACCCAACAAATATCTCCACTATACCCAAAAATTACTACCTCAGAAAAAAAGTTGTGGCATATTTCTTCTTTATATATCTGTGTCTTGTTTTTTAGTCAAAGTCTTCCTCATATCTAAAAATGCTTGCATACTGCCTCACATTCTCTAATATAATGTTTCTTCTTTTGAGAAGATGGCTATGAAATTCCGTAGGTGAAAGGTGTATCTTGAGTATTTCAGTTTTTATGGGTTATTAAATGCTGTTGCTAAACTCTTTCTTTGGAGGAGAGATATGAATAATGTCCAAATTGTCCTCCCTTGGTCCCAGTGACAAACCAAGGTACAATCCACTAATGTGAACTCTAGGATACCAGTGATTTTGTTGGGGCTACTTACAAAGTAGTAGGTTGGGGGTTACATACAAGGAGTGTAGGTGCTCCCCCCAGGCCATAACAGAAATTCTTCATTCTTGTATGGATGTTAGTTTCCCATGGCCACACAGAGATCTATTCTAGCCTTTTCCAGCCTGTATATGCTAGCACTTAACAGAGGCCACATACAATTATGATTAAAACACTCAAAACCAGATGAAGGTTTTGTGGATATTCAGGTGAGGGACAGACGACTTCTCTTTCCTTTTTCCATGAGGTGGCATCACAGTCAACACACCGAGCTATGAAGGTCTTTGACAAGCAGGCACAATTGAATTTCTCTCTGACTTGAAGTACAGTCCTGTACAAGAATGCAAACTTAGTCATGGCCAATTCCTCATAAATTTTGGTTAATCAAAAGTTACCCATAGGCTACACCTTTCTACACAAATAGTTTTACTGGCAATAGAAATAATTTTGAATGTTTAATTTTCACTTCAACTTAAGGCATTGTGATTTTCTACATGCTTCATGAAATCATTACTGAAAATCTTTTAAGATGCCAACTGTAAAACTTTCCTCAATCAAACATCTCTCAAAATCCTAACATTATAATTTTGAAAAAGCAGTAAAAAGTCAAATTTGATTTACAAAATATAACTACATTATATTCTGACAGAGTAGGTTAAAGAATATCATCGATTCTACTAATGAAGCACACGCAATTAGACATATAGGTGTTTAAACAGTACTAATTGTTATGCTATATATTATACTGTTTAAATACCTATATATCTAATTGCATGTGCTTCATTAGTAGGATCAAAAGGTTATGCCTGGACAAGCTGGCAGACCATGAAAGAAAACAGCCAGAATTGACTAGAGACCAAGACAACAGCTCCAGAGAAAGTAGACTGTTTTGCTTCTCATCCACCTGTGCCCCTTTTCTAAGCCTAGGGAACAATCTGTGGAAGAGGGAGTGCAGTAGAATGTAAGGGCTGCAATTGGGGTGAATGGTGAAACTACAACAATATAGACTGGACACTCATTTGATCAACTTGATTGAACATACAAGCCCCCCCCCCTGCTGGATGGTGGGAGCCATGAGCTGTGTGGGTTTGGGCACAACTGCTTGCAAATTGGTTTTACACGAAGGATGCTTGTACTCACAAATTATCACTTATTGTTAAAAAAATGAAAACAAAACAAAACAAAACAAAAAATCAGAGAAAGATGTGGAAAAGTTATGGCAGAATGCATGATCTGGGATGGGTAGGGGTGGGGTGGGGGAAAGGGAAGGGGATATATGCCTGAACTGAATTGGAAAATGATGCATGAAATACACAAAGCATCAATAAACATAAAAAAAGAATATCATCATAGTTTGACAGACAATACATGAATTTGATATGCTATATAAAATAGTACTATTCTCAAAGTGTGAATATGGAAACAGGTTCTATCACATCATAATTCTATTATATTTTTCTGATATGGTTATGATCATAATATGCTATCAGCCACAAAATACTGATTATGTCTTACATCGACTGGCTTATATTGGTACCTGGTACTGAGTAAAGAAATAAACATTATGCTAATTTAAGTAATGCAGTCCCAGAGAAATGAACGATGAATAATATGCCATATCTATGGATGCTAGCACCACCTTCCTAGTAGTAAGGCAAACCTATTGTACCATTATAATGTAATTACCTTAATGGGATCGAGAATTAACCTACCAATCATCTTCAGACTTTGTAATTTTGCTGTATGGGGGGAGGTTATGTATGCATACTTTAAAGTAATATAAAATTAAAGGGGAAAAATGTGAATTCCAAAAATGGTTACCCTCATTCATGGATGCTAACACCAAATCCCCACTTGAAATGCAAGCTGAACAACATTATTCTTATATTTATTTTTATCTGAAAGCAAAGGTGCTATCATAATATTAATCTCTTAACAGGTTCTAGAATTGACTTACCACTTATTTTCAGACTTTGTAATTACCGTATATGGATGGAAGATACATATTCATATCTTAAAGTATTATAAAATTAAAGGGGATATATGAATGCTTAAGCATATTTTGGGTTTAACATATTTTCTTCTCAGAGGTCATAATTTTGATACATATGTGATGGTTATATAGGAATATTATGTAACAATACAAAGGGAAGAGAACAACAATATAAAGACTGGGTCAAAAAACTGACTGATATGACCCATCCCGCAGGTCAGTCAACAGAGTCCTGGAAGAGAAGGAGTGAGGGGAAGGGGCAAGAGATGCAAGGAATGAAGACAAGACAGATTCCAATCAAGTCTCGTTTATTGTAGGAAAACAAGTAGAATATAAAGGGTAGGGAATGCAGAAGCATTGCCAAACAGGTACCTCAGTGCTTACATATTGGAAAGAATGTGCAGATACAGATCTTTATTTAAGGCAAACATTTGCAACACCTCCTATAATAAGTCACAATGGACTTCAACCTCCTCATGACTATTTCAGTGCTGGGAAGCTGCTAGTGGAAAATTACTAGATGGCTAAACTCATCCAAGAGCCCCACACTGATACAGTTAAATCTGCCCAAAACAACAAACCTCAGCTGTGAAAAACTTTGGAAAGACTTGAGAGAAAGATGCAAGACATGTATGGTAAAAGGCATGAACTGGGGTGGGGGGGCAGGGAAAGGAGAATGTGTCTAAATTGGACTGAAAGATAATGTATGAAATACACAAATCATCAATAAAAATAAATAAATAAATAAATAAATAAATAATAAAATTAATCGCAAGAAAAAAATAAACATTAATGCATAGAGGGACATTGATTAACTGGAATATTGCATAACTATGTATTTTAATCTGGATAATAATATGCATATAAGATTGTCAATATGAAGGTTGACTTATTATGAAGTGGTATTCATGCATACTGCCACTGGAAGGGGAGTTTTCCTTAACTAACCTAGTAGGTGTTGCTGTCTAGTGAACAAATGGTTTCACTTCTGATGCTTCTGCTATATTTTTGACAAGTTTCTACATCCATGTTCAGTGCTGCATCAGTGTAGCAATATATTTCTATCTTAAAATGTCCTTGGTACAAACATCTTATGATTTATTTATAATTCTTACCCTAAGTGTTCTAAGTAAGGAATAAAATATGATAATATGTTTGTCCTTACCAACATATATGTGTATTTATATACATATATTATATACATATATATGTTACTGCTATGCTAAAAATTTGACATGCTAGTTTACAAATTAATGTGTAGGTCTCTGTTTTTTTTAATCAAATTAGTCATAATTTGAGAACAATTTCAAAATAAACTGATCAAATTATTTTGTAATACATGTCTAGGTAAAATTTACATAGGCACTCTTCAATTCCAATTTTGCAATTGGGTAAGAATGACCTGAATGATTAGCATGAGATCAAAACTTTTTAATTCATCATTAAAGAGATGCCTTACTATGATTTTCTTTGTATATCTTTAGTGAAAATTTCCTGCCTTTCACATATATAATCATATTTGACTCCTTCCACTATCTGCATTCTTCCATAACATGTCCACAGACCTCATACATTTTGTCATAAATATTAAGGCCTATCAAGTCAATTTTGTGCACTCAACTGTCCCTGGCTATAATTTCCTCCACTGGAGTATACTTAGCCTGTCTAGACTCACTATTTTAAAAAAGATCAACACTCCGTCACCCAGAAGCTGCCAATAGGTCTTTGGCTATGGTTGGGTGTGATGCCCATTCTCTCAATTCTGTGCAGAGTTTTGCTTGAATGGGCTCATCATGGTTCTTGTGCATGTTGGCACCATTTGCTGTAAAATCATATGAGCAAGTTCCAAGCTGCCTGGAAGATTCTGTTTTGTTTTGCTTTGTTTATTAATTTTATTTATTTCTGTATGTGTATGAATGTACCTGCTTCTGGTAGCTGCTGTGAGACAACTTGATGAAGGCAAGGAAGTGAAGAAAGTGTGAACTCAACTCCTGAGATGGTCACTGATAAAACAGGTTCCTAGACAGCCTGGATCCAACCAAGGGGAAGAACGCCAGAACTACTAATAGGAAGCAAATAGTCTCACTGAACTGCACACATCTAGCTCCTAAGCGAGTTGACAGTTCTTGACATGGTCTCCTGGTTGTAGTTTAATATATCTGCCTTCACCACCCTCTCTGTGACTGCTCTATTTCTCCCTTGTTTAATTTGATTTCAGGGATTTCTGCAGCAACTTTCTGATACCACAGGAAGACTGAATCTCCTGTCTTGGCTGAAACAAAGTGGCTACTAAAACTATTTTCCTGGCAAAGTCGTGTTTGTCAGGCTTTACTGCTTGCATGTAATACAAGTCAATTTTATGTGTTTCTGACTGTGTTTCTGACTCCTCACTGTCTTCACCGCAGAATACCAATCTTCTAAATTATCAAAGCATTGATAATCTGTAATACCATATACCAAGAGGATTCCCTGTGCTCCATAGATATTTTATCCAACATCTTGCCACCTATTGTCTGCCCTCTTATATCCCAAACTTGAAGAGCAACATCCAAATTTTCTGGCAAGGTTATCCTACTGAAACAGAAATCCAGTCCTATAGTCTCTTTGTAGTGCTTTCCAAAAGTTTCTTGAACAAAACCTGCAACTAAGGATGTCTTCCCGGAGGTGCGGTCACCAGCAAGATGATTTTCAGGTGCTGGTCTTGGCTCTCTTCTGAGTCTGAAATGCGGTTCCCAGAAGTTGGCCTACCATGGAGGAGCAGGACGTGGAGGAGGAGGTGGGAAAGGAGAACTTTCTGGTAGCGCAGGAAGGATCCCTGGAGACCTTGGGCTTATAAAAAAAATGCTGAGATAAGTATCTGTGAGATTTTATAGGATGAGGCCATATTAAACTCATAGCTGTATTGAGGCCCTTTGACATGGCAGTCTCTGCTATCATTTTTCAAAAGCTTAATGAGTAGTTATTTTTCCCCACTGGAAATTTGTTCTTATGTAGTGGCTCATAGAGGGATGATTCAATAAAACTATTTGCCTGTCTCTCTTGTGTAGTGGCTACTGCTCTAGTTACAAATGCCACCAGGCTGAAACTTATGTTGTAGGTGCCACAAAGACATCCTGTATATGGTGCCTGATGGGGACCAGAGAATTCCTCTGGTTCTACTCCACTACTTATCTTTAGCTTGGGCAGAGCCGGGGGACACTCTGCTGTTGGTAAGTTTGTTTGCTGCTCTGAGCAGCTGCTACGTAACAAGATGGATGAACCCATGCAGTGAATATTTTAGCCTCCTACCAATCTATTTTCTACACTGCTGCCATGATGATTTCAATCTGAGCAAGTCCCTTCCCATTTTCACCTTCCTTGGGCTTGGATTCTCTGCGGAATACAATCCACACCACTAAAGTGAGCATACAGTGTTCAGTATGTTACAATGTTTTGCATAATTGTCTCTGCTCATTCCTTTCCTTATTCATCCCCTTGCAAAAATTTTTGTCTAACTCTGCTACTGTACTTGTTTTCACCTCTGCTTGGAGTGATTCATATTTTAATCAACATATACATATTATTATAAATTTTGAGAAATCAGAGGGAAATAAATTTCAAGAACAAGACAAAGTGTTAACATCCTAACATGTACTGAATTACTACAAATTAGCAGAGAGGATGAGAGAAACCCAGAAAGAAAAAAAATGCATTAAAAATTGTGAAACACCAATTAAAAATAGAGAAAATGAATAACTGATAAACAAACAGGTGCAAAGGGAAAATCATTTCTGATATATTCAGAGAATTAAAAAATAAAAATATGAATGCTTAATTAGAAATAATTATTTACATTTTTTAAAAAAGTAATGTGCTCTGTTCTACTGAAGCCCATGTATTAGAATAGTTCTTCAAGAGATGAAAGGAAAATGTGCTGAAGAAGGAACACCTTTTCTTACATTCAACTTCTGTTCCATATTAGCTAGTGGCTTCACTGTCTATGGTACTTCCTATGTAGCAGGTAATGGGCTAAGAACTTTATGTATGCTCATTCCTTTAATCTTCAGAGAAAAACCTTTCAGGCAAGTACTAAATTTTTCTTCATTTTATACTTGAAAAACTGAATGCCAGTGGTGTTAAATAATATGAAAAAGATCAAAGATCTAATAAAGTTTGAGGTCAAAGTCAGCTTCTAGCAGAGTGATTGTAAGTCTTCCCTTTTAACCAATGTGCTACACTGCCTCATATTCTTGTAGTTGTAAGAAGGAATGTTTATTTTTATTATATCTTATTGATAAAGACACATTATATCCATTATTATCAATTAATAAACTTTTGTTCTTCACCTGTCAATAGGCTAAGCTTTTAAAAAAATGTAATTTTTTTTTATTTATTTAAATAATCATTAGCTGTTTCTAATTCTTAATGAAAAGTGCTTTATTTTATGTATATTTTATTGAGTTTTTGTGCAGTTCATACAATAAATCTTAATCATACTTCAATCCCCTACCTACTTGCACCCCCATAACCTCTCCCACAGAATGTCATACATACTGTCCTGTATTTTAAAGATTATCCCAAGGTTTTGTAGCCAGATGTCCCTAGGTTTAAGTTCATCTACTCGAATCTAGTCAATCTACCTAGAGTCACTCACTTAAAGAAGATCAGCTACCCCTCACTCTGCAGTAATTAAGTGCCAATAGTTACTCAGCTTAGGTTGGGCCTGCGTTGGGCCTGCTGCTTATTTTCCTATTTCTATTATATCAACTATCTGAAGAAGTTATCAACTATCTGAAGAAGTTATTGGCTATTTTTGTAGGGAGCTTTTCTTTTTATGATGAACAGGGGCCACGAAGCCCTGCTAAGGGGAATGGGGACACAGGGCCTGGTTTGCAGACACTGTGGGGAGCTGGCCCCAAGGCACAGAAACCAGCTTGCTACTTCCTGTAGTCCAACCTAAGTGGTGACTCCAACTTAAGCTTTTAGCCTGGACCCATGAGACAGGAGTTCTACTCTTGGCCGCGACTTCCCACCTGCCCAGATCTTGGACAGGATTTCACTCACAGCACCAGCTATCCAGGTTGGTGGTCTGCAAAGGAACCTTTTTCCAACCCGCTGGCCACCCAAATGAAATGCATGCCTATCTTAGCCAGTATGCACGCAATAATTAATAAAAATAATGGCCAGGAGTTCCGTGATGATGTTACTATGAATTCAAATTTACTCCTTGCCACAACTTGCTTTTATAAACAAAATGACATCAGTTCCCAGGACCAAACATAAGCCGCCCAACTCCGTGCCACTCCATACCTTGCTCCAACCAGTATCATGTACCTAGGCCATGCTGCTTGCTCCTCCTTGGGGCAGAGCCAGACTCTTGGCCATTTGGTCCCCTGCGGCATGCCAGCTAGAAAGCCAGCCTGCAATTCAAGCTGGATTTCCCTACATATTCTGTTATGAGGCCTATGGTTCATGCGACATGTATAGAACCATTAATTATAGCAATTAGCCTGGACAGAATTCAAATTTGGTATGTGGTATCCCAGGATCCCATGAACTTTAGAGATGTATGCAAAGATATGAACAGGGGTTTGCTTGTCAGATAGTCTACATTAGTCCACTTATAGAAAACCCATATTGGGTTCTTGATAAACTTGAAACAGATTCTCATTACTGTAGAGTACAATGATTTTTTTCTCTGGTCCTTGCCTCCCTCAGCATCTTGACCTCCTGCTACTCATCTTGCTGTGCTATAAGCATATGCTTATTCTCATTCCAACCTGTACACTCCAGGAGCATAACCATCTTAGTGAAAAAGGAGATGCTTTTCCCTTTACCTAAATTGTTTTTGCTTCAGATTCCTGCATGACTCATTCTTTCAATTGCACCAGGGATTTGTTCTATTCTTAACTAATTAGAGAGAGTTTTCCTGAACACTGTGTATAACATGGAGGCCTTTAGCATGTACTGTACACTTTCAACTTTCTTTACACTGTGTCATTCACAGATACTTTTATATCTACTTGTCCCTGATCTGAATTCCTTATCAAATGGTAAATCCCCAAAAGCTACTGTATCCTTACAGTTTAGATCAGGATTTGTGATTTTTTTCCTCAATGTATATTTTTATTGATTTTTGTGCATTTAATAGGAAATATTTTGCTCATCTTTAGACTAATCTCCCTCTGTCACACCACATATAATCACACCCTACTGGATTTCATGTATTCTGTGATATATGTTAAAGCCTTTTGAGTCAAGTTTGTGTAGAGTATATGATGTTTTATTGTGAAGAGCCAGATATCAGCCATCTCATATTTGACAAGGGGGTCAAGAAGCCGCAATGGAGAAAAGACAGAATCTTCATCAAGTGGTGTTGGCAAAACTGGATCACCACTTGTAGAAGAATGAAATTAAACCCCTACCTCTCGCCCTGTACAAAAGTCAACTCCAAATGGATTAAAGACCTCAAGGTGAAACCCCAAACTCTGAAGGTGATAGAAGAAAAAGTTGGCAGCAGACTACAAAACATAGGCATAGGAAAAGACTTCCTAAATCAGACAGCAGCTGCACAAGAATTAAGGTTGACAATTGACAAATGGGACCTCATCAAACTCAAAAGCTTCTGTACATCAAAAGAAACAATCAAGGAAGTGAAGAGAAATCCCACAGAGTGGGAGGAAACCTTCACTGCAGATACATCTGACAAAGCATTGATTTCCAGAATATATAAACTACTCAAAAAACAAAGAAAAAAGAAAACAAATGACCCACTCAATAGATGGAGCAAAGAACTGAACAGAGACTTCACAAGTGAGGAATTAGAGATGTCTGAGAAACACCTCAAGAACTGTTCAACATCACTAATCATTAAGGAAATGCAAATCAAAACCACTTTAAGATATCATCTTACTCCAATAAGACTGGCTAGGATCAAGAAAACAAATGATACCAAGTGCTGGAGAGGTTGTGGGGAAAGGGGAACACTCATCCACTGCTGGTGGGAATGTAAACTCGTACAGCCACTATGGAAAGCAGTGTGGAGAACCCTTGGAAGACTTGGAATGAACTTGCCACCCGACCCAGCCATACCACTCCTGGGCATGTACCCTCAAGACTTACGCCACCACAGAGATACATGCACGGCCATGTTTATTTCAGCTCTCTTCACAATAGCAAGGAGCTGGAACCAACCTAAATGCCCCTCAACTGACGAGTGGATAGAGAAAATGTGGTACATCTACACAATGGAGTTCTATGCAGCAGTAAAGAAAGACGACATCACGAGCTTTGCAGGAAAATGGCTGGAGCTAGAGGACATCATGCTGAGTGAAGTAACACAGTCCCAGAAAAACAAACGACGAATGGTATCCCTCATCTGTGGATGCTAGTGCCAATTACCCAGTTGTAAGTATTTCTTGTGTAGGGCCCCCTGAGCTTCTGTACAAAGCAGTTGGACATAATGCATTTTGGAAACAACAACAACAACAGAAAATACTGCATCAAAGAACTGACTGAAACAGTGAACTTCTGCTCAAAACAGTCAACTTCCCCATGGAAAATATTGAGAAAGACTAAGAGATTAAAAGCATGTTTGGCAGAATGCATGAGCTCTGGCGGGGTGGGGGAATGGGCGGGAACACAGGTCTAGATTTGTTAAAAATAAATAAGTAAATAAATTTATGTGAAAATAAAACAAAACAACAAAAAAATAATTGGAATTTTAAAGCAGTACAGTCCCTGCATTCCTTATATTAAACTTTGTAATTGTATCTAAACATCAGCCATAGAAAATATATATTTAATTGAAGATGAAAATGAAAACACTGCATTTCAATACAACTTTATGACCATAAGTTGATTAGCTAACTAGACTCCAGTGGATGAACTTGCATTTAAGGTTCTGGACATTCAATAGTAAAATTTAATTTTAAATGAAGTGCCTAATAGATTCAAGGTATTTCTGGTGGAATGGCAGGCATTGAAAGGGAAATGTGTCTAAATTGCACTGAAAACTGATGAATGAAATACACAAAGCATCAATAAAAATATTTTATTAAAAAAAAGTAGTGAATTAGGGTCTGGGGAAATGACTCAGAGGTTAAGGACACTGGCTGCTCTTGCAGAAGACCTAAGTTTGATTTCCAGCACCCAAAATGGTGGCAAACAAATGCCCTTTACTCCAGTTTCAGTGGCATTCATTCCTTCATCTGCCTACCATGTGCATTGCATAACTGTAGTGCACCTATCTACAGGTAGGCAGCACGCTCATACACATAAAATAATAGCTTATTTTTAAAAGTATTAAATTAGTCAATGTTTTATTACATTATGTTATTATGCTTCATTTTAAATTTTTCTGTTGAATTTGATTTGTTTCATAGAAAATCAGTAAATGAATTTTGCTTTGGGATTGGAACAGTATTTCCCTTAATTCCATAATTGTCTTTCAAAATACTTTCACCATTCTGTGGTTTCTGTTTCCATGAAATGAGGTTCTGTTTACATGAAATGATGATTATGAAATAAAAACTCTTATTATACAACATCACCTGAAAAATTTTTTGAAATTGCTCTGCTTCCTTCAGTAACAATTATTTAGTCAAGGTTTAATTCTTTATGTAAAAATAACAAGGACATCCATTTCATTAATACATACTTTTACCTTCTTCAATAACTAGAAAATTGTAAAGCACATTCAGCTGCTATAAGTTTCTTAGGTGAAAAGACGTCTTTTCTTTACTTCAAAGTAACATTTTGACAGTTATTTCAAGTATTACTTGACAACAGCCCTGAGTTTATTTTCTTGGACCTCTATTCCATTGTTCTACAGGATTGTTTTTCTGCTAGCATCATGCTACTTTTGACACTTTGCCTGTAGTAGAATGTGAGGACATGTCTTATGTTGCCTCCAACATTGCTTTTCTTATTAAGATTGATTTTCCTATTGAGATATATTTTTGCTTATAAATGAATTTTAGGATTGTCACTTTACCTTTTGAGACCATACCAGAGAACAGTCTTGGCACAATTTCCATGAATCTCAATTCGTTCTCTCATCTTCCAACCTTGCCCACTGGTTCCACTTAATTTCCTTTCCCCTCTCTTGGAATATATAATATATAATACTATATTATATATGTAAATATATATATATATAATACACTTTAATTTATTCACTGGTGCTTCTTTGTACCTGTGTTAAAGGCTTCCCAGTTGCAATAAGATAATTTTCAGGAAGCTAATCCCTTGAGATTTCCTTTATCCACCTTGGTCTTTCGACTGGTTTTCTTATATGCAGGACTTGTTAGTCTGCCATACTGCGAAGAGAATTCATTCATATAGCTTCCTTATCATGTCCAAAATGGCTTAAACAGCAGCAGGTCTCTACTCCCTCTGTCTTATATTTTTTCCAGCCACTCTTTCACTATGCTTTCTGAACCTTAGATGTAGAGGTTCCATTGTAAATGTGTCACTTAGGGTGGGGTTCATCGACAGCACTTACTCTCTGCATTTGACCAGTTATAGAATTTCTTAATCTCCATCTGTTGAAAAAAGCAGCCTCTTTGATGAGTGGCGAGAAGCACACCTGTCTGCAAATAGAAGGATACATATGTATAATATAGTAAGAAATTATGTTGGTCTAGGAATGTGACAAATGCAAGTTCTTCTATAAGGTATATGACAAACCCAGCCATGTGTACTTATATATGTTTACAGTATCACTAATTAATTCCATCTCTAATTATACATCTATTGTACCATGACAATAAAAGTGCCATTGTTGTACTAATAGAGATTATTTGCCTGTCTGGTCATCACTGTGGTTCATAGGCTTTACAGCTGCATAGTACTAGTGATAAGTGTTCTCCCTTGAAAGCCTACAATATATCTTCTGATACTCTATGTGGCTGTTTGAATGTGAATGCACTCCATAGGGTCTAAGTATTTCAACATTTTAGTGACACTGATTTGGGAGATTTTTTTTTTAATGTGTATGAGTGTACTGTCTGCATGTAGGTTGGTACACCTGTGTCAGTGTCATGCAATGTCGAGGAGGTCAGAAGAGGGAGTCAGATTCCCGTGGAACTGGAGTTAAAGACAGTCCTTAGCCTCCATGTGGGTGCTGGGATTTGAACCAAAGTCCTCTGAAAGAGCAGGTGGTGCTCATAACCGATGAGTCATCTCTCCAGCCCCCATTTATTTATTTTTTTTGAGACAGGGTCTCCATTTAGTTCCAGATGGCCTGGAGCTCACTCTGTAAAGCAGGCTAGCCTTGAACTCAAAGAGATCCACCTGCCTCTGCCTCTTGAGTGCTGGAATTAAAAGCATGCACCACCAAGCCCGGCAATTTGGGAGATTATTAAGAGGTGTGACCTTGCTGGAGGAAGTGCATCTGTGGTGTGGACAGTCTTCTGAAAGAAGAACTGACCATGGAAAGGGAGGAGACAAGGATCCAGAGACTCCTCCCAACCAGCCAGCTCACCTTTTTTTGTATAAAGGGAAGGGGGCTAAAAAATGTGTAGAGGCAAGTAACTCAAGGGGCTTGGGTCTCTCTCCCCAAATGTCACAATCTTGTGAGAAGGTCACAGGGGTCTGTAGAAATTATACTTAACTTTAGCACAGTGGTAGAATTCTTTAGGGGAGGTTTATACACAGAAAGTAATATGTTTGATCTAAAGAAGCAATTTCTTTATAGTTTTCATATTAATAGTCTTTAGTCTTTTGTAGACAAATATGAGGAAAAACCTTATTGATGGGATTTTTTTGGTATTTGAGGAAATTTGAAAATTGGAGCAGAATTATGTGTATAAAATATAAAAATATTTACGAATGTACATTAAATTATGATCAGTCAAGCTTAGTTTATACAACTTTTCCATCTTTTTTTTAAATTTATTTTTATTGATGCTTTGTGTATTTCATACATCATATTCCAATTCAGTTCAGGCATATATCCCCTTCCCTTCCCCCCCACCCACCCCTACCCATCGCAGATCATGCATTCTGCCGTAAGTTTTACAAATTATCACCTATTGTTAAAAAAAATGAAAACAAAACAAAACAAAAAAGCAGAGAAAGATGCAGAAAACAACTTTTCCATCTTAGCGATCTTTTTGTTGTTGTTGGTTGTGGGATCTTCTTGAGAGCGTATCTCCTTGTAGCCTCAGCTAGCCTGGAATTCACAATGTAGACCAGGCTGGCCTTCAACTAACCAAAATCCACCTGACTCTCCCTGTGGAGTGTTCGTATTAAAGGTACGTGGCACAATGGCCAGCTTCCATTTTACTGATCTTACTCCTTGGAGTATGTTTTAGGGGGAGTGTTTCTAAAAATTCTTACATAGA
>VZQC01004376.1:483439-540044 GCA_009823505.1 Rhizomys pruinosus
AGATGTTATAAGCCACAGTAAGACCCTGTCATATTTAACAGGGGGGAAAATTGTAATTCATGGATTAACATATCCAAACATGTGTCTATGCTAAAGTAACCTACCATAACTATTAGTGCTGCTTAAATACCTATATATCTAATTGCTTGTTCTTCATTAGTAGGATCGAAAGGTTATTCCTGGACAAACTGTCAGCCCATGAAAGGAAACAGCCAGAATTGACCAGAGTCCAAGTCAACAGCTCCAGAGAGAGTGGACTGTTTTACCTCTCATCCACCTGTGCCCCTTTTCTAAGCCTAGGGAACAACCTGCGGAAGAGGGGGCGTGGTAGAATGTAAGGGCTGCGATTGGGGTGAATGGTGAAACTACAGCAATGTAGTCTGGACACTCATTTGATCAACTTGATTGAACAAACAACCTGTCACCCCCCACTGGATGGTGGGGCTGTAGGTGTTTGGGCACAACAGCCTGCAGATAGGTTTTGCATGAAGGATGCTTGTACTCATGGATTATCACTTATAGCTAAAAATGAAAAAAAAAACTGAGAGAAAGATGCAGGACAGTTATGGCAGAATGCATGATCTGGGATGGGGTGGGGGTGGGGGGGAAGGGAAAGGGAAATAAGCCTGAACTGAATTGGAAAAAGTGTATGAAATGCACAAAGCATCAATAAAAACTAATTTAATTAAAAAAAAAATAGAGTGCCAGGAGACTACAAACCCCAGAATTCTTTGAGCCTGTCACAGCCATATTAACATCCTTTTTTACCATTCCAAGCCAGCAGACTATGATTTCCAGAATGCTTCAGGCCTGTCGCCCTGCAGAGAAAAACTTCTAAACTTTTACTGATTTGTGTTCTTTCTAAAACAGGCATCCAAAAATACATAGAGAAAATATACCTTTAAATTTTAAGTATATTTTTCTTATGATACTTGTTCAAAATTGAGTTAATTGTACTGTTCCTCGCATGTCAGTTTTTATCTCGAGATAATATTTTTATAATATGCCCATTCAAATTCTGTTAAATTAAATTCCATCTCAAGCATATTTGTTAAAGTACTAAATTTCTAATTCTAATACATGGGTACCCAAAACCATCTTAAAATAAATTGTACACAATTAATCAATTAAGAAGTCCTAGGCAATTCTAAATCAATTAATTAAAAAGATCCTATACAAATATAGAGTCAATTAATTGAAAAGGTCGTAGACAACTTTGGAGTCCTTTAGTTTAGTTTTCACCTTCTAAAATTTAAAGGCTTCCAGACCACATGGATGGTAAATCAACCACTGAACTGAAATAAGAAGTCATCCTGATTCATGTTTATCTTTAACTATCTAAAATTAACACTATGTTTTAATTTCTGCCTCCTGAAAGTAAAACAAGGCAGATTTGTATGGAGATTTTCAGGCCAGCTTAGTCGAACAAAAAGCTAAAGCTAATAAAATGTTCTTTAGCAACTATTGGTCATTTTAAAATACTCTAAATTTTTGGTTAAAAATTAACTTGTGTTAATTCTACTGCTAACATAAATTTAGGTTTAAAACCAGTAAAGGCTAACTCTAAAACCAAGATTGACTTTTTTTCTCACTAACTCAGGTCTGTTAGCATATCCAAACAGCTAATAAATTAATTGATTTATTAAGGATACATATAAATTTACACATGTGATAGTTCAAAGTTTTATTGAGTATGTAATGTCATCTGCTGTTTGCAATCCAGCAACATGCAATAAGGATATGTAAATTCCATTCTATAAAATGTATACCTTAAAGTAATGAATCTAGGGGTTCTAATATATAAAGGTTAAAATTATATACATAATCTTTATTTCTTCAGGATCAAGTCTTAATCAGGCAACTTAATTTCACAATGTATGTTTTTTTATTTTATTTTTATGTGTATGAATGTACTGTCTGCATGTAAGTTGGTGCACCCAAGAAGAGCAAGGCTACAGAGGTCAAAAGAGGGTGTCAGATTCCCATGAAACTGGAATTAAAGACAGTTCTTACTGCCATGTTGGGAATTGAACATGGGTCCTCTGCAAGAGCAGACAGTGCTCTTAACTGCTGACACACCTCTCCAGCCGCAAAGATCACAATGTATATTTAATCAAGGTTTGCCTAACTTATTTTTACTTTTATCCAAAATTTATTCACACATTATATAATGGTAAACTAAATTATTTATGTTGTTTAAAAATTGGTCCAATACTATCAACATCACATTTAAATTTATGGGAACTACAAGTTATCATTACTCTTACTCCTAATCCATACTAGATTTCCAGGTGACAACATTGACATTGATGTATATCAGTGTTCCCAGTGTCTTTCTGTGATGTTATCTGTAACATACCCCTTTTATCTACAAG
This sequence comes from Rhizomys pruinosus, assembly GCA_009823505.1. Classification (NCBI taxonomy): domain Eukaryota; kingdom Metazoa; phylum Chordata; class Mammalia; order Rodentia; family Spalacidae; genus Rhizomys; species Rhizomys pruinosus. Next base: position 485,815 of record VZQC01004376.1, read on the forward strand.
ATAACTAAACTTAAAAGACTGTATTTCACCTCTTCATCAATGATGGACCTCAAAATACCAGTTCCTGTATGGGAATGTAGTACTATGATTTTTCAAAAAGTGTAAATTCTCTGAAAATGAAATAAAATTAATGTAATGCCCTCCCAAATACACCTTAACTTTTTCCTTACATTAAGAGACATAAGATCTCTTGGAGGAATATTCTATTTCTCATAAACATCTATTAAATATATATCAAAGCCTGATACTGTACTGGCTGGGGCTTCTCCCAAGAGCCAATATTACAGCTGTGATTTAGCAAGCTGAAAGTCAGGCCCAATGAATCTATCAAGGCTAAATTGGCATGGGTAAAACCCCAAGTACTATACTTATACATTATTTTGTTTTTCAAATTCAATGTTAATGGGCTAGTATATTTCATTCTTGAAAGAACTTTAATTAGCCTTCATCTGTTTATCTACTAAAATGATAAATGAGGAGTTTTCTATAAATACACACAATAGCATAAAAGAAAGGTATATCTAAGCACGTGTGCCACACCATCAGCACAACCTAGTATAATAAATAGTGTTTACTTAAGTGCCTATAATTTTATCGTTCATATTTCAACAGTAAATTGCCAGAAACACCCATTGGAAAGCCTAAACTCTGGCTCACCCCTAGGCCAGCAGCTGGGCCCCAACTTGCTTTGTCTCAAGGTCCACAACCCTCTGCCCTCTGGTAAAGACTTGGAGCCTGAGCCAAGCTGCCAACCTCCTGCTGGGTAAAATGGCTGGGACATCCTAAGGGCTATTTTCAACAACAAAGAATTGAATGCTCTGCTTCTGACTCACACTTCCCCCTTCCTTTCCAAATCTTAGGAGCTGCTTACTAAAGTAAAAAGCTGAAAGAGGCCAAATGAATACTTGTGAACTTTCATAGACTGGAATTAATCCATCAATATAGTTACATATACAGCTCTTTCCAGCCAAACTTGAGACTTTGGGGGTACAATTAAAATCACCATCTATGTTAAAAGAGAATCAAATGATACCTGTATGTCTTAGAGGAAGAAAAATGTTATTTTAGAGGGAAAATGTCATTCACATGTTGTATTCATATATGGGAGAAATAAATGTTACTTTTAAAAGGAAAATGTCACTTACATACCTGTATGTCTTGGAAGGAGCAAAAAGTATTACTTTTGCTTTGTCATTTTTAGAGTTCCATCACTTGAGGAAAAAGTTACATGCCCAGTTTTAAGTCTCTTTACATCCTTCACGTGGTTGGTTTGTGATACACTGGCACCAATTTCTGTGTTTAAATTGATAGGTGTAAAAGCACTTGAGGCTTTGAGAGCTTTGGCAGCTGCAACTCACGTACCTCTAGGACACCTAAATAAACTTTTTTGTTAAGACTAAGCTCCACATTAGGAGGTCAGCTTTCTGGTTTGTCAAAAGCCAATACGGGGGTTACAACCCTGACTGTCTTAGCTAAATATCAAGCCATCCCTAAAAGTTCTCTGGAAAAGGATGACAACACTGATTTGTTTTAGTTAAAAATGTAGGAAGAGCTAGCTGTAGGACTGAGACTTTGTCTGGCTGGAAGCAGGGGTCTGCATTCACTGTACCAGTAGCTCCATGGGGTTCTAGCAACCCTCTGTAGTCAGGATAATGCTGTATTCCTGCTTTGTCTAGGACAGAGCTCAAGACCCTGATGGTTCTCTCTCTCTCTCTCTCTCTCTCTCTCTCTCTCTCTCTCTCTCCCTCTTTGATGTACAGAAAATATGTCACACTTCAAACTTACTATACACACATCCCAGTTTTGTTGTCCCCAGTAGGAGTCATGTTAATAACACAATGTGTGGACTGAGCTTTTATAATAAAGAAAATTGAGAAGATGTAGGTATTCTTTGGGCAGAAACAATTAGAGAGTCAGCGGGTATTTAAAGGAACATCAGATGAAAGGTGGTAAGCTCATTTTGAATCTTTTAAGGGTTCTCCACATTGCTTTCCATAATGGTTGAGCAAGTTTACATTCCCTCCAGCAGTGGATGAGTGTTCCCCTTTCCCCACAACCTTTCCAGCATTTGGAGTCTTTTGTGTTCTTGATTTTAGCCAGTCGTATCAAAGTGAGATGTTATCTCAGAGTGGTTTTGTGTTGCAATTCCTTAATTATTAATGAAGTTGAACACTTTTTAAGATGATTTTCAGCCATCGTTCCTTACTCACTGGTGAAGTCTCTGTTCAGCTCTTTACTCCACCTTTTTGAGTAGGTCATTTGTTTTCTTCTTTGTTTTTTGAGTAGTCTATATATTCTTGACATTAATGCTCTGTCAGATGAATCAATGGTGAAGATTTCCTCCCACTCTGCGGGTTTTCTCATCACCTACTTGATTGTTTCTTTCACTGTACAAAAGTTTTTGAGTTTGATGAGGACCCATTTGTCAACTGTTGACCTTATTTCCTGTGAAGCTGTGGTCTGATTTAGAAAGACTTTTCCTACACCTATGTCTTGTAGATTGTTACTGACTTTTTCTTCTATCACCATCAGGGTTTCAGGTTTTATGCTGAGATCTTTGATCCACTTGGAGTTTATTTTAGTACAGAGTGAGAGGTAGGGTTTTAATTTTGTTCTTATACAAATTGTCATCCAGTTTTGCCAACACCATCCATTTGCTGAAAATGCTATGCTTCCTCCATTGAGGGTTTTTTTTTTTTTTGCCTCTTTGTCAAATATGAAGTGGCTGAAATTGTATGAGGTCAAGTTTGGATCTTCAATTTTGTTCCATTGGTCAACAGGTTTTTGTTGTTGTTGTTGTTGTTGTTGTTGTTGTTGTGTTTTCTTTTTCTTTTGGGCAGGTACCAGGCTGTGATTAGCCCTGTAATATAGCTTGAAGTCTTGTAGAGCAATCTCCCCTGTATTGCATTTTTTCACTCAGGGTTGCTTTAGCTATTTGGGGTCTTTTGTTTTTCCATATGAATTTAAGGATTTCTTTTTAAGTATGTGAAGAAGCTCTTGGGGACTTTCATTGGGAGAGCATTGAATCTGTATATCAATTTGGGTAAAATGGGCATTTTTAGTATATTAATTTTTCCAATCCATGAGCATGGGAGGTTTTTTTCATCTTCTGATGTCTTCTTGAATTCCCTTCTTCAGGGGTTTAAAAAAATTTTGTAGAGACTTTTGGTGTCTTTTGTATAGTTCTTTTGGTTAGGTTTTTTCTAAGGTATTTTATTATTTTTGAGGCTACTGTGAGTGGGAAGGTTTTATATTCCTTTTCCACTTGTTTATGGTTGGTGTAAAGAAAGGCCACTGATTTTTCCAGGTTAATTTCTTTTTATTTCTGTATATGTATGAATGTACTGTCTGCATGCAGGTTTGTGCAGCCGTGTCATGCAATGCTGCGGAGGTCAGAAGAGGGTATCAGATTCCCCTGGAACTGGAGTTCTCCTGGAACTGGAGTTTCAGACGGTTCTCAGCCGCCATGTGGGTGCTGGGGATTAAACCCGGGTCCTTTGTAAGAGTGGTCAGTGCTCTTAACCTCTAGGCTATCTCTCTCTCCAGCCCTCCAGGTTAATTTTTTATCCCACCACTTTACTGAAATGCTTAATCATTTATAGAAGTTTTCTGGTGGAGGTTTTAGCTTCCATTATGTAAACTATCACATCATCTACAAAGAGGGATAGTTTGACTTCTTCTTTTCCAATTAGTATTCCTTTAATTTCCCTTTATTGCATTAATGCCCTAGCAAGCATTTCAAGCACTATATTGAAGAGGAGTGGTGATAGGGGACAGTCATGCTGGGTTTCCCCCTTTAATGGGAATGGTTCTAACTTTTCTCCATTTAGGATGATCTTGGTTGTGGGTTTGTTGTATATGGCTTTGATTACATCTGCAAAAAGGGATAGCTTAACTTATTCTTCTCCGATTAGTACTCCTTTAATTTCCTTAACTTGTCTTATTGCCCTAGCAAAGGTTTCAAGTACTTCGTTAAAGAGGAGTGGCAATAAGGAGCACCCTTGCTGGGTTCCCAGCTTTAAGGGAAATGGTTCCAATTTTTCTCCATTTAGGATGATGTTGTGAGTGGGTTTGTTATATGTCTTTGATCATGTTGAGGAATTTTCCCTTCAGTCCGATTCCCTCCAGGACTTTAAACATGAAGGGATGCTGGATCTTGTCAAAGGCTGTTTCTATATCAATTGAGATGATTGTGTGGTTTTTGTCTTTCAGTCTAATTATGTGTTTTATAATATTTATTAATTTACATATGTTGAACCATCCCTGAATCTCTGGTATGCATCCAACTTGGTCATGAGGGATGATCATTTTGATGTGGGTCTGTATGTGATTTGCATGTATTTTGTTGAGAATTTTTACATCTATGTTCATTAATGAGATAGGCCTATAAGTTCTTTTTTGGTTGTATATTTGCTGGTTTTGGTATTAGTGTGTTGCTAGCTTCATAGAAGGAATTTGGGAAAGTTCCCTCTGTTTGTATCCTTCTGAACAGATTAAATAGTAATAGTTGAAGTCCCTTTTTAAATGTTTTAGACAATTCTGCTGTGAATCCATCTGAGTCTGGCCTTTTGTCTTTTTAGTTGGGAGGTTTTTTATTACATCCTCAATTTCCATAAATACCATGGGTTTTTTTAAACTGTCCATCTCTTCTTGGTTAAGCTTTGTCTGGTTCCCAGGATTTCAAATATTCATCTATTTCTCTTAGGTTTTCAAATTTAGTGGAGTATAGGTTTTTGAAGTATTCCTGTATTGTGGAGACACAGACATGGCTTAAGGTGCAGGCTCTATCCGAGGTCACTTCAGGTGAAGAAATGAGAAGCAGAATACTTGGCAAGCCAAGCATAGCAGGAAGCATACCTCCTGCACTGTTCTCAAAATATTTACCCACAAGATGTTCTCTGAGATAAGGAAGTGGCCCTTAGACATGTTCTGTTCCCAAGATGAGGTGACTAATGGCAGACATTGTTTAGAAAATTTTCGTAGAATCTGTATGTCATGACTTTGTGTATCGCTTGATACATTAGAAACTGTATCTCATGAATTTGTGTATTGCTTAATTCCTTAGAGACTGTAATCTTTGTCCTAGTTATGTATCAAAGCAAGTTATTAGTAAAGCACTGCATGCAGTTGCACAGATTCTTGCCTATTCTGCTCTGCATACCCTGTGTCCTGGTTATTTCACAACTGTTACCCAGAACCCCAATGCACTAGACATCGACACCAGATGATTGTCTGTATCTTTTCTTTGTCTCTTGTGATGTTTCCCCTTTCATTTCAAATGCTATTGATTTGTAGTTGGTTTTTTTTTTTTTTTGCTTTATTGTTTTTGGTTAACTGTCTATTTTGTTTATTTGTTTAAAGAAACAGCTTTTGGATTCGTTGATTTTATATATTGTTTTCTTTTTTTCTATTTCATTGATTTCTGCTCTGATTTTTGTTATTTATTCCAGTCCATTAAGTTTAGGGTCCATTTGTTGTTGTCTTTCAAGTGTTTTTAGCTACAGTGTTAGATCGTTTATTTGTTCCCTTTCTGTTTTTTGATGTGAGCACTTAGGGCTATAAATTTCACTCTCAAGACTGCTTTTAAAGTGTACTACATATTTTGTTATGTTGTATTGTCTTTTTCAATCAGTTCCATGAATACTTCTATTTCATTATTTATTTCTTCCCTGACCTACTCATTATTCAGGATTGTGTTGATTAGTCTCCATGTGTTCTTGTAGTTAGTGGGGCTTATTTTGGTGTTAATATTGATCTTTATTGCACTGTGGTCTGATAGAATGCATGGAATAATTTCAATCTTTTTGTATTTGTTGAGATTTCTTTTGTGTCACAGTATGTGGTCAGTTTTGGAGAATGTTCCATGAGGTGCTGAGTAGAAAGTTCATTCTCTGGTGTTTGGGCAGAATATGCTGTAGATGTCTGTGAGGTCCATTTGGTGTATTGTATTGTTCAGTTCTGAAGTCTCTCTATTTTTTGTTTAGTTGATCTATCCATGGGGCTCAGTGTGGGTGTTAAAATCTCCCACTATTAGTATGCTAGAATTAATCTGCCTTGACGTCATGCAGAGTAGAGTTTATAAAGTTAGGTGCACCAGAGTTTGGGGGATAGACATTTAGGAATGTGAAATCTTCATAATTAATTGTTCCTTTGACAAGGACATAATGGGCCTCTTTATGTCTTCTGATTAGTTTCACTTTGAGATCCATTTGTGTCTAATATTAGGATAGCCACTCTGGATTGTTTCTTGGTATCATTTCCTTGGAACATTTTTTTCCATCCTTTCACTTTAATGTGGTGCCTATCCTTGAAGGTAAGATGTGTTTCTTGTAGACAGCATATAGATGGGTTTTGTTTCCTAATCCAATCTTCCAGTCTATGTCTTTTGATTTGGGAGTGTATTAGTCAGGGTTCTCTAAAGAAACAGAAGTAACAGGACGAATATATAGCTATATACAATTTATTGATTTGCTCACGTGACAGAGTTCAAGGAGTCCAACAGTAGCTGCACCACACTGGAAAGGCTAAGAGAATCCAGGAACTGCTCAGTCCGCAAGGCTGGATGTCTCAGTAGTCCCAATCCAGTGCTGAAGGCCCGATCGAATGGAGTTCTAATTTTTGGTTTGTTTTATTTTTTGCCGGCCGGGTCTCAAGTACCAACATGGGAACCGGAAAGGTGATCACGCCGAAAGACAGGAAGCTTGCAGGGACAGAAAAGAATGAATTTTTGGGACCAGCTCCTTCTGCCCTGGCCTTAACTATGCCTGCCTGAGGAGGTCAAAATCAGAAGCCCCTTAAGTCCAGTAGTGACACCCCGGATTAACCATCACAAGTCACCCATTGTCAACTTGCCACCCAATAAATAGCCTCTCCTTTATGTTATGCTTAAATGTCAATTGCAACCGATGGCAGGGTCATAATTCTACCTAACATGTTATAAGTATCTCCTGTGCAATAGCAAAGCATTAAATCTTAGAGTCCGGTGATAATGTCTTTGAGGAACACTTAGTCCTTAGTATCTAATAACCTAAATATTACAACACTTAACAATTATCTCAGTTGCAAATTCAAAGGGAAAACACAAGTATCCACTTAATATACATACATTATATAATATTATTCAATATGTATGTATATATCTATTCTACATATATATATATTGTTATATCTATATACATATTATATCTGTATTATTATCTATGTATATATATATATAATACATATTTATACATATATATATATTATTAATATATATCTATAATATGAACACAGCATATTCTTAACCAAATATGACAAAAGTTCATATCTATTATAATCCACGTTTCTGCAACTGGCCCGGGGCTTCAGCTGATATTTATGACTACCTTCTTCTAGGACCCATTCTGTATTTCCTCACCATCAGCAAGCAACATTTTCTGATTAGGTCTTGGCTCCTTCTCTGGAGGAGTGACCCATGACATCATCCCTGAAGGTTCTGGGCCATTATTGTCTTTGGTTTGTGTGTTTTTTTTTTTTTTTTTTTTTTTTTTTGTTTTTTTTGTTTTTTTTTGTGGAGTTTTCCATTGACCTTAATCATGGGACATGGTAGCACCAGAAGGCGCCCTACAGCATCTCCTGCCTTCCAGAAAAAATCTTCCTTGCCCCTATTGTTGAGAAAGAAAGTCCAATTTCCTCCTGGTAGTTCTGGATCAATCACTCCTCTACTACTGTTGTTCCTTCCTTAGCCTGTTGGCTTAAAGATAGTAGAAGCCCAAAGTGGCCAGGGGGAAGTCTTAGTTTCCAGTTCAATGGAACGTTTGCTTTATCTCCTGGCAAAAGCACTCCACCCATTGGAGCCAAAAAAACAAAATCTAGACCAGCAGAACTCAAGTTTGTCGTGGGTACAGGAAGCAAACAATTTACCTTCTGGGTCACTAGGGGTGATAGTGAGAGGAATCACCCCCCACTTCCACCCCTTGTTTCCTGGACCCATGAATTCTGGCTCTAGGAGCAACAGTACCATATAGTGGATGCTAATTCAAAGCATATACTGCCTACTAGAGAACCTTGCCCCAGCCCTCCAGGGTATTGCTACCTAATTGTCACTGTAACTGTGCCTTCAAGAGGCCATTTCATCTTTCTATCAAGCCCAGCTTGCTTCTGGGTGGTGGGGACCATGGTAAGACCAGTGGTACCATTACGTGGGCCCACAGTCTCACTTCTTTGGCTGTGAAGTGAGTTCCTTGGTCAGAAGCAATGCTGTTCCTTTTTTTTTCCCTCTTTCCCTTCCCTCTCCTCCTTTCTTCGTGAGGATCCCATGTGATGGTGGATAAGGCCTTCTGTAAGTCCTGGATGGTAGTTTTGGCAGAATCATTACGTGCAGGAAAGGCAAATCCATAACCAGAATAAGTCTCTATTCCTGTAAGGACAAAAACGCTGTCCCCTCCATGATGGAAGTGGTCCAATGTAGAGTCAACCTGCCACCAGTTGCTGGTGGTCACCCCGGGAATAGCACCATATCATGGGCTCAATGTTGGTCTCTACTGTTAGCAAATCTGGCACTCGGCAGCAGCTGTAGCCAGATCAGCATTGGTGAGTGGACAACTTCCATGCTGTCAAGCCCATGCCTAACCTCCATCTCTGCCACCTTGACCACTTTTTTCATGGGCCCATTGAGCAACAACAGGGATAGCCTGGGGAAAGAGGCTGACTATCCACAGAACACGTCATCCAATCTACTTGACTATTAAACTCATCTTCTGCTGGAGATCACCTTTTGATAAGCATTTACAAGAGACACAAGTATCTTCACATCCTTTGACCATTCAGAGAACTCTATCCACACATATTCTTCCCAAAATGCTTTTTCACCAATTTTCCAGTCATGCTCCTTCCAAGTTCCCGACTGACCATCCAGCCCAAATCCATTGGCTACAGCCCATGACTCAGTATATAATCGAACCTCAGGCCATTTCTCCTTCCAGACAAAATACACAACCATGTGCACCGCCCGAAGTTCTGCCCACTGTGAAGACTTTCCTTCAACAGGGTCCTTTAGGGTTGTTTCAGAAATAGGCTGTAATGCTGCGGCTGTCCACCTCTGAGTGGTACCTGCATAGCATGCAGAAACATCAGTAAACCAGGCCATATTCTTCTCTTCCTCAGCAACTGATCATAGGGTCAACCCCATGAGCCATAGGTTCCTGCTTAAGCCCAGGAGGCATTGTAACATGAGTGGGAACCATAGGAATTTGGCCAAATTCCTCATTAACTTGTTGTGCCCTCAGGGCCTGCCGGTGCCCTGTCACTATGTACCATTTCCATTTGACAATGGACTTTTGCTGTGCACGTCCTACTTTATGATCTGGTGGGTCAGATAAACCATCCAGCTAATGATGGGCAGCTCAGGTCGCATGGTAACTTGGTGGCCCATGTCAAACGTCCTTTTTTTTTTTTCCCCCACTAAGGCCCATAGCAGGCTAGACGCTGTCTCTCGAAAGGCGAATAGGTGTTTGCACGATGAAGGTAGGAGCCTTGCTCCAAAAATCCCAAGGGCCTCCGATGTGATTCCCCTTTGGGAGCCTGCACAGACTCCAGACAGCATCTCTTTTATTTTATTTTATTATTTATGTATGGATTGAATCTACTGTCTGAGTGCAGGTTTGTGCACCCGTGTCGTGCAATTGCCGCGGAGGGTCAGAAGAGGTTCTCAGATCCCCTGGTGGAACTGACTTTCTCCTGATACTTGGGGGTTACAGATGGTTGTTAGGCCACCATGTGGATGCTGGGGATCAAACCCGGGTCCTCTGCAAAGCGCAGTTGATGCTCTTAAACGGTAGGCTATCTCTCCCTCCCTCCAGACAGCATCTATATCTGCCACTGATACCTCAAGCACCATTGGGTCTGCTGGATCATATGGCCCTAGGGGCAAAGCAACCTGCACTGCAGCCTGTACCTATTGAAGAGCCTTTTCCAAGCCCCACTCAAAATTTGCTGGCTTCCGATGTTACCTGAATATGGGTCGTAGGGGGGTAACACAACCAGATGAGGGATGTTCTGCCTCCAGAATCCAAAAATACCCACCAGACGTTGTGCTTTTCTTGGTGGAGGGAGGGGCCGGGTGAAACAACTTATTCTTTACTTTGGAAGGAATGTCTCTGCATGCTCCTTACCACTGAACTCCTAGAAATTCACCGAGGTAGATGGCCCTGAATTTTAGTTGGATTTATTTGCCATCCTCTCATGCACATATGCTTTACCAACAAGTATAGGCTAGCGTCTACCTCCTGTTCACTTGGTCCAGTCAGCATAACATCCTCAATATACTGGACCAGTGTTATATTTTGAGGAAGAGTCAGGCGATTCAAGATCCTTTCTAACTATGTTATGGCACAATGCTGGAGCGTTAACATACCCCTGAGGTAAGAAAGTAAAGGTATACTGTTGGCCTGGCCAGCTGAAAGCAATTGCTTCTGGTGGTTCTTATGACCCGTATCTGCAGAAGAAAGCATTGGCCAGATCAATAGCTGGCATACCAGGTAACCAGGAGACATATTAATCTGCTCAAGTAATGACACCACATCTGGTACAGCAGCTGCAATTTGTGTCACTACTTGGTTGAGTTTTCTATAGTCATCTGTCATTCTCCATGATCCAACTTTCTTTTGCACCGGCACATTGGAGAGTTAAATGTAGATGTGGTAGGAATCACCACCCCTGCATCTTTCAAAAACTTGATGGTGGCACTAATCTCTGCAATCACTCAAGGGTTACGATACTGTTTTTTGGTTCATATTTTCCCTGGTTGAGGTAACACCAGTGGTTTCCATTTGGCCATTCCAACCATAAAAGCCCTCACTCCACAGGTCAGGGAACCATGTGGGGATTCTGCCAATTTCTAATTATATCTATACCAATATACATTTTTTTTTTTTTTTTTTTTTTTGGTTTATTTTTTTTGGGGGTGGAAATAACCTCAGGATGAGTTCTGGGACTCACTGGGCCCACCGTGAGTCAAACTTCAGCCAAAACTCCATTTATCACCTGACCTCCCATAGGCCCCTACTTTAACCCGAGGGCCACCAGCTTTTTAGTTTCTCCTGGGATCAGTGTCAACTCCGAACCAGTATCCCAGTAGGCCTCGAAACGTCTGATTATTTCCTTTTCCCAGTGTACAGTTACCCTAGTAAAAGGCTCAGGTCCCTCTGGGGAAGGACAGGCGGAAGGCAAACAACATAACTATTTGGTATTGTGACAAGTTCCTTCCTCTTTGGAACCTGGCCACCCCTTCATTTAGGGGTTCTGGGTCTGTGAAACTGTCTCAAGTCTGGAAACTGGTTAACTGGGCGGGATTTGCTACTCCTAAAATCAAATGGTGACTTCCTGTCACTTTGTTCTAGAGCTTTTCTGCTTCTACAGATCAAATAAAAACTTAGTAAACTTCTTATGTATTTGGTTCCTGGGAAAAACATGATTAATAAGCGAGATCCAAATATCATTTCAGGTCATGCCATATAGACATTGTTTTGCTTTTGCCACCCACTATGATACTTTAGGTACGTACATCATTTCTGGGCCTTCTGCGATTCCTTGCTGCCCACCTGATGCCTAACCCTGAGGTCTTCTTAAAAACATTACATGTACATTTTAGTTTAACATATACAAATGAAGCAACAACAACTTCTCAAACTATAAGATCTGGCATAAGAAATAGAGCAAATACAAAGTTCTTCAATTGTTCTGGTGTCTCAGTACTTTCCCTCTTATACACTCAGTGAATGGCATATCCTCTGGGTCCTCATATTGTAGCGAATGTGGTTTTACACTTCAAACCCATTCGAGCATGCCCATCTGCCTGACCCTCACAATCCTTCATCAATACTAAGCCAAGGAAATATCAGGCAACTCTTAACTCGCTTTAGTAGGGCCATGTTTTACTAAATAACATTAGCCAACATTAATAATAAACTTTTTACTTTTTTTTAACACCTTTTTTATCTGCTCAAGCTTCCATGTTAAACCTAGAATCTCTATATCAATAGATATTGATGGTTTAACATGGTGATGATCAATAAACTCAGTCTGATACAATTTAATATTCCTTCCACCATTATCACACACCCTTAAAATCCATTCCATTCCCACACATATTCCTTAGGCTTCTGATGGAATGAATCAGCACACTCATTAATTTCTTATGGTATGAAGCCACCGCCTTGTGGACCACACTTTCTATCTTACCTTGAGGGGCTTGCTTAGACTCAATCTGCCGGTTATAGGTCTAGAGGCACAATTGTTGGGCCCGAGGGACATTAGCTCCCACTGGGAGGGGGGATTAATTTCCTCTGCAAGGGTGGGAGGAGGGATCTGCCTGGTGTGGATTATCGGCTGCTGAGGGTGTGGAGATTAATTCCTCAGATAAACGAAAACCCTCAGGAATCCAAGGTGTTCAACTATCCAGCATCACTCATGGTCTCCCACACAGCTCCATCCCAAGTTTCAGGGTTCCACCCTTCCCCACCAGTGCTCTCACTTGAACTGCTGACACTCTTCGTGACCGGGAATTCACCTTAAATTGCGTTGTAAGTAGCCCAATGACTTAATTTAAGGGTCAGCTGATTTCTGCCCGGCTTAGCTCTTTGGCTACTGGAGAGAATATTCTCTTCCAGAGCACACTTGGAAACCTTTAAACTGTTGTTTCGAATCCAAAGCTGGTCATTTTTATCACCGAGCTCCTTATTTTCCTCGATCAGTTTATCCAGACATGCTAGGAGAACAACAACGGCAACATCATTTATTTTCCTTATTTTTCTGCAATTTCTCGAACGTGTTATATATAGAGTTGCTAATTTCCTGGCTTCTCACAAGAAGCGAGTCAGGTGAGTCAAATGGATCTAATCTTCATAATTACATCAAAAAGTCTGCCACCCACGGATTATCATTCCTCTTCATGCCAACAGGAAAGCCTTCAGCAACTCTAAGCTTCATTGCGTTGGAGAGCTGGCTCCAGAAGGTACCCAAGCCACTAAAGAAAAGAAACTTCATTCCTTTCAATTCTGCTTCTTTAGAACCACTTCTGGTACCAACATCTGTATTAGTCAGGTCTCTAAAGAAACAGAAGTAACAGGGACGAATATATAGCTATATTACAATTTATTGATTGCTCACATGACAGAGTTCAAGGAGTCCAACAGTAGCTGCACCCCACTGGAAAGGCCGAGAAATCCCAGTAGTGACTCAGTCCACAAGCTGGATGTCCTAGCAATCCCCAATCCAGTGCTGAAGGTCAGAATGGATTCCAGGAGATCCACCAGTCTCAGTACACGATGGAATACGAAAGGTTGATCACAGCAGCTTATAGCAGGGAAGCCTCAGAGCAAAGGAAAGGAAGGGGCCAGCTCCTTCTGCTGTGGCTTAAATACTGCCTGCCGGCAAAAAGTAACACCCACATTTGGAGTGGGCCATCCGGGTTGAGGCAGTCCAATCAGAAGACCCTTTTCTCTTATTCCAGTCAAGTTGACACCCAGATTAACCATCACAGGAGTTTTACACCATAGTCATTTTACGGTTATTATTCAGAGACTGTATTTGTTACTTTCCACATTATTTTTTGTTTGCATCCTTGGTCTAGGTTTCTACTACTCTGTTATGCTTTGCTGATTTCTTCTTTACATTCTAGGCTAATTGCTCTTTTCCTTTGTTTTGGAATTGCTTCAAGTATTCTTTTAATGGTTGGTTTTCTGGACAGTATCCTTTCATCTTGTTCATGTTGTTGAAAGATTTTTCTTTCTCTTCATCTTAACTGACATTTTTGCTGGATTTAGTAGTCTGGAATGGATATTTAAAGTTGTTTAGCCACATGGTAATTTAACTTTGCTCACACGGTATTCAGCTTTCCTCATTGGACTGATAAGTTCAGCTGGCTGTGATTGATGGGTTTCCCCTTATATGTAATTTTGTTTTGCTTTGTGGCTTTCAGCGCAATTTCTCTGTCTTGTTTTGAGCATATCGGTGTTTTATAATAATTTAAATGATATTGGGGAGTTACTTTTCTGGTCCTGTCTATTTGGTGTTCTATGTGCTTTCTTGTATTGTATGGATTGTCTTTTTTTCAGTTTGGGGAAATGTTTTTCTATTATCCTGCTGAATAGTATTTTTTTGGCATTCTTCTCCATCCTCTATCCTTGAGATGCAGAGGTTTGGTCTTTTCATAGTGTCCCATATTTCCTGATTGTTCCACTTTTGTGTTGTTGTTTTTTTTTTTTAATTTTCCATAATCTTTACTTGAGTTTCTAGTTGCTTCATATTATCCTGTATGGGAATGAAACTTTGTGTGTGGCTTGAAGCAAGAACTTTTAAGACTTGTCCTGGAAGATCTCCTGTCATCTGATATCTCCGTTGCCATTCAGTTGCCTCTGTGAGTTATATGTAGCAGGAAGGTTTAGGACATTACAATGATTCTTGCTTTGCCCTATCTCTGTAAAGTTCCAGGACCAGATGGCTCCTTCCTTTGAAGCACTGAGCAAAACGTCGCACCTCTAGTTTCCTACTGCACAAACAGGAGTTCTGCAGTCCCCTATTAGAGCCAAGGTGGCTCCCCCCTCCCTTCTGCCTGCCCCCCACTTCCTTGCCCAGAGCACTGTATCCCTCAATATATAGACCTCACTGACAGAAAATAAATGGAGTTACTATCTTTCCAGCTCTCTGCATGTGTGAGTCTGCTCATTTTTCCATGGGTGATCTCTTGAGGTTTTTCCCTCCCCCCTTCTTGTAAGAGTGAAACCTACAGAGTCTCAGCCTGCAGGCAGGAGACAAGTCCTGGAGCTGAGGTGAGAAGTGAAGAACAGCATGTGGAATGCAATCATGCATAACTTGAAGACATTGAACATTGACAACTGGCCCTGACAACGTGGGGCTTGACTTTGCACCAAAGGAAGAAGGAAATAAGGTATTCCTTGGCCTCTCTCTTAGCCATTGATTTCCCCCATGCGAGGGAAAGTTTGAAGGGTTTTACCATAGAGACAGGAAAATACTAGTCTTAATCAGGCTTATAACAAGCAGCTGGGATATATCTCCATGGAATTTAAATATTTTCCCATGAGAGATTAATCTTTGAATCTGCTTTAAGTCTCTGTCTTTTATACAGCCACCTAAGCACATCTCTGTGGAACTCTCTCTTCCCAT
This sequence comes from Rhizomys pruinosus, assembly GCA_009823505.1. Lineage (NCBI taxonomy): Eukaryota > Metazoa > Chordata > Mammalia > Rodentia > Spalacidae > Rhizomys > Rhizomys pruinosus. Next base: position 500,977 of record VZQC01004376.1, read on the forward strand.
GAGGTTAGTCTTTTGGACTGTCTCTTTCCCTAACCACTAGCATTTCCTATATCTGTTTATAAGTCTCTGTCCTCTAGATGGCCAGCTCGGCACATCTCCGTGGAATTCTCTCTTCCCATGAGGTTAGTCTTTTGAACTGTCCCTTTCCCTAACCAATAGCATTTTCCATCTCTCTTCATTATGTGTAACAATTAGACACGACAAAAAGACCCACAGGCTAAAAAAATAAAAACGCTCCTCAAGAGTCAAGGAATGAAAATTTCCATGCAGGAAGCTGCCTCCTTTTTGAGTGAGACTCTTAATATTGCCCGATGGATGTCCCCTGCAAACATATGGATTTCAGAATCCTGGAAGCATGTGGCACAGAAAGCTAGACAGTGAGAAAATGTTCCAGCATCTCTCTCGTTCTTGCCACAATTGTCCATGATGATACAATGCTTAGGATCTTCTCACCATACCACACCAGGAAAGGAAAACAAAATTAAATCTCAGACACCCTTCTTCCCAAGAAACTGCTAAAATTCCCCTTGAGAACCCCAATAAAATTCCCTCTGAAAGCCACCAAGCTCCAGACCCAATCAAAATAGGGCAGGATAATCAAAACATTAAAGGGGCTAGCATTAACCTTTCCCCTAATTATCAGCAACTCCCTCTCAATGGGCCAGGCTCACCTTCGATTTCAACTTCTTCCCTCTCTGCTACAGAATAACTGTGCCCAATTCTGGATAACCCAGATCTTCAATTTTAGGCATTCTCCATTAATGTAGCTTCAACTTGGGGTCATCCTCTAAGCTGGTATCCATATCAGGCTAATGAGTTGAAAGAACTCAGGCAAGCAGTCAGAAAGGATGGTGTCCAGGCACCATGGACAAAGTCTATTCTCCAGAGCTTTTGAGTATCTCTTAACACTCCCCAGGACTGGAGAGATATATGTAGATCTTCACTTCCAGATCTGCTATTCTTACAATGGGAAGCACTGTACAGAGACGAATGTCTCCAACAGGTTTGGAGAAATCAAGGGCAACCTAATATATACTGGGGTTACAAGCTGCTCTTTGGAGAAGGAGATTTTATCACAGGGAAGCAGCAGGCTGGACTGGCCCCAAGGTACTTGACCAGGTCCAGGTTTGTGCCCTACAGGCCTAGGATCGAATTAAACCACCCATTGAATCCCAGGCCAGTTCCTCCTTTTTATTTCCTAGGCAAAAACCACAGGAACCCCTGTCTGAATTTATCTTAAGAACTAAAAGCACTCTAGAAAGAAAGAGCACCAATTCTGCAGCCAGAGACATGCTCCTTAAAAATATTATTTAGGAAGGATTGAAGTAGGAATGCAAGCAAGCATGCCAGGGCTTAAAAGATGACCATTACGACAGATGGGTAGTGGCAACTCGGGATGTGTGCACAGTCTCCCACAAAGCTAATTACCTAGCTCAAGCCTTTGCAGCTGCTGTCACCACAAATAAAAAATGTTTTAACTGTGGAGACAGAGGTCATTGGAAAAGACAGTGCCCAAAATTACCAGTCTCTCCCAGAGGGCCTTCTGAAAGCCCCTCTCCAGGTTCTTTTCCCCCAGTGTAAAAACGGATATAATTGGAGGAAAGATTGTCACTCAAACTATGATAAAGTTGGCAAAAATATTGCCAACTTTAAACTCCTAGGCAGGTAGCCCCTAGCCCAGGGAAAAGAAGGAGGGGAAAATTCAGTACGTACCCTCTGGGCTGTGCCTATTTCAGAAGGCTCACATCCTGCTTTGACTATTAAAATTTGGGGGAGGCCTTTTAAATGTCTGATAGATACAGAGGCAGACAGAACAATTATAAAACACCAAGAAAACCACCCTGACTGGACCTTGCATACAGGACCTAAACTTCCAGGAATAGGAGGACCCTCACAGTCTTACATAACTATAAATATTTACACCTGGGAGGACCCTGATGGAAACATGGGTCAGATTCATCCATTAATAGCACCCAATAGTATCATTCTGCTAGGGCGAGATATTTTGGAGGCTTTGGATGTGGTTATTGCCACTCTAAATGAGAACAACTGTGCCCAGACAGACTATTTAACTGGGGGAAAATGCCTCCAACATCTCAGCAAGAAGCACCCCCAATCCTGAGGGTCACTGCAGAATATGCTCCCCCTCATCTGGACTGGAAGTCAGATGATCCAGTCTAGACCAAGCAGTGGCCCTTACCAGGGGAGAAATTACAAGCTCTCCAAGACTTAGTCAAGGAGCAGTTTTCATCTGTCCATTTCGAAGTTCCTGGTACACCCCTGTGTTTGTCATAAAAAAGACAACAGGAGGTTGGCATCTCTTACAAGTCCTGTGAGCCATTAATAGAGGTATGCATATATAGGGGTCTCTGCAAAGGGGTCTCCCCCTTGCCTCTGCTATCCCAGCTAACACCCTTCTGCTAGCCTTAGACATCAAAGACTGTTTCTTTTCAATTCTTCTCCACACTGAGGATTGCAAGTGGTTCGATTTCTCCAGCCTTGCAATTAACAACGCAGGTCCGGCAACTTGTTATGAGTGGACTGTCCTGCCACAACGCGTGGCCAATAGCCCAATGCTCTGCCAAGATGCAGTAGAGGCAGCCCTTAAACACCACATGGAACAAGGTCTGCAAGTCTTCCATTATATGGATGATGTTTTAGTTTGGGACAAATTATTAGCTGACCCAGCAACTTTATTTTTTTTTTATTTATTTTTTTATTGATGCTTTGTGTATTTCATACATCATTATCCAATTCAGTTCAGGCATATTTCCCCTTCCCTTCCCCCCATCCCACCCCACCCCATCCCAGATCATGCATTCTGTCATGACTGTCCTGCATCTTTCTCTCAGTTTTTTTTTTCCCATTTTTTAGCAATAGACAGGCTTGTACCATCCTTAGAAGCTTTTGGATTTAAAACAGGCCATCCTAAGGTTCAAATGATTCCCCCAATTCGTTTCCTAGGCACTGAAATTTCTCTCACAGCAGTGAGGCCACTCAATCCTGTACTGTCCTTTCCTCCCACACTCACACTAGCATCCCTTCAGTCTTTCCTAGGAAATCTTAACTGCCTCCGCCCATGGTTGTTGATCCCCACGACAGTGCTATAGGCTCTCTTTGATCTTCTGTGAGATTGCAGGAGCCCAACTTCCAAGTGAAAGCTCTCAGCAGAATCCTCAGAAGCTCTAGCTGAAGTCAACCGAGCTCTCCAGTGCATGGCTTTAGCATGTTTTTCACCCTTCCTTCCTGTACAGTTGCTTATTTTTAATACCACCCCCATGCTCGTAGGGGCTCTTTACCAATCCACAGAAGTACTAGAGTGGCTGCACACGCCCATAGCAGGAACTCCCTGACTGTTAACTGAATTGGATTCTTTAGTCACTATGATAAGAAATGGGAGGGAGCATTCCCTGCAAACACTGGGGAAGGAGCCTGATGTCATAGCTACACCCCTCTCCCTCCTAGATATCCAGTAGCTGATGCAAAATCATGTTCATACATCCATGAGCCTCATGGGGTTTCCAGGACAGATAGAAAATCACTACCCTAACAACAGTTGGGTCTCCACTCTCCCATTGCTAAACTGGCTTCCTCCCCGTCTTTTGCAAGATGTGCCTATAAGGCAGGCCACGTCTGTTTTCACAGATGGAGGGAAGTCAGGGGCTGCAGCCATCATTTATGACAACCTAGATCAAGCCCCTCAGATCCTGTTTCACCTGCTCCTTGACCATTCTTCGCAGTACAAAGGACTCTATGCTTTTATCTTGCTCTCAAATAAACCAACGGGCCTCTTAATCTCTTCTCAGACAGTATCTATGTGATCAGTCTGCTGCCATGGTTATCCAGATCCTTTGTCCGATTAGACAAAAATCCCTTCTCCCCCCTTCTCATGGCCATTTCATTACTCTTACAGAAGAGGAGCCACCCTCTCTTCATACAGCACATCCTTGCCCACAGCCTCCTACCAGGACCTCTCTCTGAAGGCAACTCACTTGCAGACCGAGTTTCCTCTATAGGAATTTATGTCCTGTTCCTCTATGAAGGAGAAAAATTACACTCCATTACCCATGATAACTTAAAGGGCCTTCAAGCTTGCTTTCCTAATATTCCCTCTGCCCAACTTCAGTGAATCCTTAGAACTTTTTCCTCCTGTTCTGCACTAATTAAAACACCTGCCCTACAGGTTTTGGGAATTAACCCCAGGGGAATAAATGCCAGTGCTCTCTGGTAAACTGACATTACACGCATAGCTTCCTTTGGAAAACAAAAGTATGCCTTTAAAAATGTGGACACTTATTCCAAATTTATTTGGTCAACTGCCCACATGGGAGAGAGAGTTAAGGACCTCACTGTCCACCTCCTTTCTACCTTTGCTACCATGGGCATTCCTAAACAGATTAAAATGTGACTCAAAGACATTGAACAATGACAATCCTGCAGGTCTGTTATTCTTTTTTTCTGACTCTTCCATTCTGCTTCTGAGGCTTTGTCCCATCCTTTCCTAGTGACTGAATGAATGTTCAGTATCCTTTTTTATTTCAACCTTTGATTTCTTTAGATTTTCCATTTCCCTCTGGAGGCTGTCATTCTCATCTTGTATCTCCTTGGTTCATTGTTCATTTTCTTTTTTTCATTTCAGCCTGGGATCTTTTCAGTGTTTCCACTTCTTTCTGGAATTTGTCATTTTCTCTCTTTAGTTCTTTCCATTGTTTGTCATTATCTCCTTCTAGATCTTTCTTGAGTTTTTCAATCTCTCCCCTTATTTCTTTCCACCGATTGTCATTATCACCCTCTAGGTCCTTCTTGAGTTTTTCATTCTCTTCCATTAGTTCTCTAATTTCTTCAAACATGTCTACAGTTATTCTTCTAAGGTTGATGTCTTGGCTTCCTTCCTTGGAGATCTCATTGTAGGGATCTTCTGCAGGGTTGATAGAGTTCAGTGTGGATTTATTATGAACTTTTCCCATGTTGCTTTTTCTTTGTGTCTTTGGTATTTGGATTTGTATGTTTATTTGTTTCATTGGATTCTGACACCTCAACATTGGCTGCACAGACAATAATCACCAATCCTGCACCTGTTAGGTCTTCTGTACCACAGCTCCCCCAGGTTGATGAGAAAGGGGCAAGGGGTGGAGGAAGATTGTGTTGCTACCTTGGCCTGCATAGGGCAAGGCAGTTCTGTCTTGCTTTACCAGCACCTCAATGAGTCTATACACCTTTCTGCAGCCCAAGCTGGGACTTCCAGGGGCAGGTGTCGAGCCCCACCCCAGCCCCCAGGAGGCAAGACAGTTCTGCCTTACCTTACCATCTCCTCACTGACTCCGTGCGCCTTTCTGGAGCCCAAGCTGGGACTTCCAGGGGCAGGTGTCGAGCCCCACCCCAGCCCCCAGGAGGCAAGACAGTTCTGCCTTACCTTACCATCTCCTCACTGACTCCGTGCGCCTTTCTGGAGCCCAAGCTGGGACTTCCAGGGGTGGGTGTCGCGCCATCCTAGAGTCAAGTCAGTTCTGCCTTGCCTTCCCACCATCTCACTCTAATTTATTTTCAATATATAATACGAGGAGTAATAGTTCTGGCAGTTCTTGTAGGATTGTCTTGGGCATCGTGTATTATTTTGTTGTCATGAAGAATTTCAAAATGTATTTTTCAAATTCTATGAAGAGTTGTGTTGTAATTTTTATGAGTATTGCATTGAATTTCTAGATACCCTTTGGAAGAATGCCCATTTTTACAATATTAATCTTAATCGTACTGATGCATGAGCATGAGCATTTTTTCCATCTTCTGGTACCTTCTTCAAATTCATTCTACATTCACAAAGATTTCATCATTCAAGTAATTTACTTCCTTGCTTAGATTTATTCAAAGATATTTCTTATTGTGGAGGCTATCATGGATGGGATCAATTCCTATTTTATTTTTCTTTGTGTGTCTATTGCTGTTATATAAGAAGGCTACTTAGTTTTTTGGGTTTTTTTTGTTTTGTTTTGTTTTGTTTTGTTTTCTGCTCCATGGTCAATGTGTTTATTAGCTTTAGGAGTTGTATGGTGGAAACTTTAGGGATTTTATGTATATAATCATATAATCTGTAAATAACCATAATTTGACTTCTTCCTTTCCAAGTTATATCTACTTTATTCCCTTCATTTTTTCTGACTATTCTAGTTAAGATATCAAGTATTATATTGAACAGGAATGAAAGTCAGTGACAACATTTTTGTTCCCAATTTTTTTCTATTTTATTGAGTTTTTGTGCATTTCATATAATACATCCTAATCAAATTTAGAACTCTTCCCATCCTCCCAGATTTCAGGTATTTTTTCATGTATGTTAAGTCTTATCTGGACCAGCATTTGTATTCAGATGTTCATATGTGCACAGTCATCCACTAGAAACTTGTAAGCCTAGAGTCACTCCCTTAAAGAATGTCCACTCTCACCCCATAGTATAAATTTCTCAAGAGTTCCTTGGCTATCATTGGGAACTGTTGCCAATTTCCCCCTTTCTATACTGGGTTTTTGTCTCATTGAGTTGGCATGGGCTTTGTGCATTCTGTTGCCAATTTTGCAAATTAAGTAAAAATTACCCAGGAGACTGAAATCCTCTGTTTTCTTGTGTTCATACACCAATCTTGGCCCTTACAATCTTTTCACCATTTTTATTCAAAGGCCCCTGAACTGTGGTTGTGTAAGATTGAGTATAGGAGTACTATCCAGGAAAACAGACTCTACAGTCTCTTATTTTCTAAAATTTAGCCAGTTGTGACCTTCTATGTGCATCACCCTATGCTGAGTAAGAAAGCTTCACTGTTGAGACTTGATTACTATATTAGTATTCTCTCTACACGTGGTTCCACTCTATTCCCTGAGCCATAGTTGTAGAGGTTCCACTGCAGATGTGAATTTAAGGGCTGGACATCTCTCAGACATAAGTTACCTCTGTGTGACCAGTTGTGAATCCCTGTAATAGTCTATGTTTCAAAAAGAAGCTCCTTTAATGAGTAGTATACAATAATGAGTAGTATACAGTCCATAAATGTAAGGATCCCTATTTAGTATAAAGTAAGAAATTTCATTTGTCTAGAGATAGAACTGACATCCAGGATAGGTCAAGAGACTCACAAAACAACCAAAACTATTTCAAGAGCCTGTGATTATCTTCCAGAATTTGAAGCTAAGACCCTATTGCAAAATATAAGACATAATTTGGAAACAGGACGTGGAGCAATGGGGCTAGGACAGACCTTGAATATTTTTCCCAGAAGACCAGTTGTAGAGGATACTATGCAATCTGCTAAAGGAGAAGATCCAATCAATGGTTCAGCCTAGCTGTAAACCTAATAATCAAAATGACTGGTAGAGGGAACTATTTTTGCAGTAGTGTCACTATTATCTAGTGGGCAATCAATAGTTGTCTAATTGGACTTAAAGCCCACTTAATAAGAGGTAACACATGAATGGCATTGTAATTATACCCAAATATGTATGGTGAGAGGTCATAAATCTCAGAGAAAACCTTACATCTGTCATATCACTAGACAAATGAAATTTCTTACTGTATGATAAATTTGTTACTGATTTTAATAGGAATGCTGTCAGTTTTTCTTTATTTAATATGACATTGGCTATACCTTTGTTATATATTGTTTTTATTATGTTGAGCTATGTCCACAGTATGATTATTATCAATAATGAATGTTGGATTTTGTTTAAGGCCTTTTTACATCTAAGGAGATGATCATGTAATTTCTGTCTCAAGTCTGTTTATGTGGTGAATTAGATTTATTGATCTGTGTATGTTGAACTATCCTTGTGGTAAGGCTTACTTGACCATGGTTAAAAATCTTTTTGATATATTACTGCATTTTGTTAGAATTTTGTTGAGGATTTTTACATCTACATTCATAGAGGAGATTGGCCTATGATTTTCTTTTTGGTTAGGTCCTTTTCTGGTTTTGGTTTCAAATAATACTGACTTCATAGCAAACATTATATATTCAAAATTACAAAATATAAACTATCAATATTTTATACATTTGCTCTAATAAACTATAATGGCTTATCATTTCTTGACTAATTTTAATTTTATTGTGTATTTTCTGACTGAAGGTAACCATTTTTCCTGTAAAAATATGTTCTAACCGCATAGCCAATTGTCGCATTACTCCATTCTTCATTCTGTTCTTTATTTTCCATATGTGTCTACCCTACCTATGGTATATAGAGTATTGATTGCAGGAAGCTGCTCAGTTACTCAAATGAATTCACAACAATTGTGACAGAAGACACAAGTAATCTTAGCATAGATATGGGGAATTCTGCAAGAAACCCCAGACCTTTCTAAGAAATTATTGTCAATCATGGCTTTTGAGATGGTAATAGTTTCTACATAGAGTTACTAATTATATATAATAATATTATATTATATTTATATATATATATATATATTCTCTTGAAATTTATCAGGGGATAGTAAGAGGATGCAAAAAGAAGATGAACTAAATATGATCAAAACTATTGTATGTAATTCAAAATAGTCATTTAAAAAGGGAAAAACTGATTCATATACCAAGCCAATGATGAAAATATTTATGGTGAGGAAATAATATATATTTAAAGAATTTATATCAGGATTTCATTCTAGACCTGTTCTATTACTCATCTCAATCATCTTTCCTTGGGTCTTTGATTAAATTCCTGCGAAGATCATTATGGTCTATGTTCTTAAATGATACTGTCAATAAAATATTTCTATTTTCCTTCATTCTAGGTTTAAAGTACCCCTTCTTGGCTCTACTGGGTTTGAATGGGACAAACTTTATGTGGCCAATGAGTCTACTCCTTACTTGAAATTACAGGAACATCTGAAGTTCTCCGTTCATTCCAGCTGCAAACAATGAAGGTAAAATGTTTCCTTTTCCTTTGGGGCACATTTTTCAGGAAATATACAAAGTGGGTACCAGTATCCCACTGTGTAAATCATATCTCTTTAAGACACATTTCTTTTTCAAGTCATTGGTGTTTGGGGTATTATTCATTTTACTCTAGTATAATTGAAGACATGACATATATTAATTTAAACACTAATAACAAAAATATTTTGGAATATATTCACTTTGTTTAAGCAATTGCTTTCTTCTGAACAACAGTCACTATAGTGAATGAGTTTATGTTTATTGAAAATTTGAATGCCTTATTATGTATGACCTCATCACCATAATATTGTGAATGATTATATTATGTAACAGACATTTTGAACTTAAATTAAGATGATAAATATTTTCTATATTATTCCTTACTCATTTATAGAATGTTATCATAGAACAGAAAAAAAAATTTTTGGTAGAAATATGTTAGATTTGTTTTCAGAAAATATCAGTAATCTATGAGTTTTTTCTAATTTTACTGTTTATTTGTGATGGGGTTCTTTCAACAATTTCTCCTAAGAAATAATACTAAGTCAACCAGCCTGTCCAACTCTTTCCTAAATATTACAGAATGTGGCAACAGATTCACTTATTACTCTCTTTTGTCTTTTCACCATGACTCTGTTATGTAGCAATTTTTGTATTTGTCATTATGAGGTTCATTTGTTCACAGTTGAATGAAAAAGTAATTTGCAATTAATTTGACATTTATAAATGAACATGTTCTCTTTTGTTTTGTCTGAGTATTCTGCATAAATATTGATGTAAATATTTCCTTCAGTAAGAAAAATGAAGCATAAATTTTGAAATTAATATGCCAAGAGAAATTTTGAAAAATTGCTAACCAGTGTCAGGTAAGGTTATCAAAATGCTTTTCAATGTACCTTCCTGTGATGGTATTTATAGTGAATTATATGAAAAGTAGCACAGGTGGTACTTACTCTTTTGTTCAATGTGATTCATAGAACCATATTTATCCTCCATCAAAAATGTCTTTAATTGTTCCTTTGGGACAGCATAGCATGGGATTTATGACTTGTGCCTAACAAAGTGTTGCCAAAATGTGATGTCTCAGACTGACACAAAAGAAGGTATAATATCTAACTGATATTCTTTAAACATGTGTTCTCCCAACTTCTCTGGGAGGTCAACAATAAGAACCCTGCTCACCCTCTTGGAGGAAGTTTAGTAAATTTGAAACAAAAATGTTTGTACATATGTGTTCTAGCTGACACATGTCTGTGGACTCAGCCATGGGTGACCATTAAACACATATGTATAAATAAAAAGGCTTCAAGAAGACTCCAGTACTACTTATTTCCTGACTGCAATTATTTGAGATCCCAAGCTAGATGTATATGGCTGACAAGGATAACTCTCTAGCATTGTGAAAAATAATTATGAAAAATCCTATTAAGTATGCAAAAAGATAGAAGATGTTGTTCTGGTGACATGGCTCAGCAGGAATATTTACTAGACTTCAATGCTGAGGGCTTGAGGCTGTCGCCATAGATTTCTAGGGTAGAAGAATAGAACCAACATTTACAAGTTGTACTCTGACCTACACATGCATGCCTTGACATATCCACATGAACAAAAACACACAAGAATAAATACATGTAATAAAAATAAATGACTGTTAGTTGTGGCTGCATTTGTTGCCTTAGATAACTAATAATAAGTAGTAAGTTGACTTGTTTATTTTCACCTATCCATCAATTAACTTGAAAAATATCTACATTTGCTTGCTATCTTAAAATTTTAGATCTTCAAATTCTCTGCATGTAATCTATTTGGATGGTGTTCTGGTTTGCTTTAAATTGGTGCAACAAAACATTCTCACCAATACCAACTTGGGGAGGAAAGGTTTATTTACCTCACATCTCCCAGATCAAATTTCATCACTTAAGGAAGCCAGGTAAGAACTCAGTGCAGGAACCTAGAGGCACAGGACATGGATGAACAACACTTACTTGCATGCTTCCCTGGCCCATACTCATCCTGCTTTCATATACAATACAGAGTAACCTGCCTTGGTATCCACCATCCACAGTGGGCTGTGGCCTCTCACATTACTCAACAATAAAGCAATTACTCCACAGACATGACCGTAGGCCAGTCCAATGGAGGCTCCCATAACCCACATTTGTCCAGTTGACAATAAAGCTATTCAGCACAGGTGGTGGACAGATATTCATAGGAAAATAATTAAGGATCTTCTTGACCCTTATTCACAGACTTTAGATAACAAGGATTTGGGTATTAGTAAAACAATAATAGGATTAATTAAATAATAGTGGTCCACTCAGTAGCATTTCACATTTACTGTTGTGTGAGAAATTTTGGACTAAGGCTGAAATTTACAGGATATCTTTTTCCTCTCTTTTTAAATGTGTTTGTTTATTTGTGTATATACATCATTGCTCATGTGTGAGCGTCAGATGTCCATACTTGTATTCACACACAAAGGCATTAAGGAGGCACTGCATCTCATACCCTGGAGATAAATTTACAAGTAGTTGTGAGATGCTTAATGTAGTCATTGGGAATAAAATTCAGGTCCTATGCAAGCACAGCAAGAACTCTTAATTTCGAAGCCATCTCTCAAAATGAAATATTTACTATTTACTTTATCTTGAACAAGGGAGAAATGAATGCATATTAATATTCAGAGTTAAGCACATGAAGACCAAGTAGTAGTTCTGAGTTACCCAAAGGCATTGACTCATGTTTTATGAAACCTTGTCAGGTTTTCTATGATCTATGTAATCCTGGTCTATATATTTTCAATTCTGAAGAATAAAAATCAGGGGCTGGAGAGATGGCCTAGCGGTTAAGAGCACCGACTGCTCTTACAGAGGACCTGGGCTTGATCCCCAGCACCCACATGGGGGCTGAAAACCATCTTTAACTCCAGTTCCAGGGTAATCCAGCACCCTCTTCTGACCTCCGAGGCATTGCACGACATGGGTGTACAAACCTACATGCAGACAGTACATTCATACACATACGAGAACTAAAAAAATTTTTTTTAAAGAATAAAAATCAGCTCAACTGAAGAGAGCATGCCTAGCAAGCTCAAGGCCCAGGAGTTATCCTCCTTAGCCTAAGATAAATGAATAAATGAATAAATAAATAAATAAATAAATAAATAAATAAATAAACAAATATATAAATAAATACTTTATATATTTTCACTACAGAGCAGCAATGTGAATTAGAAAATTAATTATCATTTTTAGCTAATTTCTTTTTTTTTTTTTTTATAAAAGAAAGAGTTTATTTAAGCTTAGGATTGACGGTTCTAGGGAATTAGAGTCCATCATGGTGGGAGGCATGGTGGTCAGGGCTGGAGCAGAAAGCCGAAGTTCACATCTCCCAATGAGCACAGGAAGTCAAAAGAGAGAGAGAGAGAGACTGGAGACTGCAAGGCTTGATAAACTCACTAATCCTGGCCCCAATGACCTACTTCCTCCAGCATGGACACACTTTCTAAGATCTCCCAGAACAGTGCCACCAACTGTGGACACATGTCTGAATACTTAAAGCCTATGGGGGAAACTCTCATTCAAACCACCACAGCAGTTTTTTAATGTGTATGAGTGTACTGTCTGCATGTAAGTAGGTGTACCTGTGTTGTGCAATGCTGCGGAGGTCCGAAGAGGATGTTGGATTCTCCTGGAACTGGAGTAAAGATGGTTCTTAGCCACCATGTGGGTACTGGGAATTGAACCTGGGTCCTCTGCAAGAGCAGTTGGTGCTCTTAACCGCTGAACCATCTCTCCAGCCCTGTACAGCATATCTTGCCAGGCTATTTTTTATTGTAGCTCTCAGGATTCACAGCAAGGATGATGATTACTTTTCTCTTCTGGAAACACCATAGCATGCATTGTACCTCTCGGTACTATGAAATCTAGCCAGTAGAAATGAAGCTTAGAGGTCAAAAACAGCTTGGTTTCTCCTTGCTTGTTCTATGACTTGTGTTTGTATCAGCAGTCAGGTCTTACCATCAAGTTCTGCTGAGTCCCCAGGAGTAGGGCCAATGGCTAAGTTGTTTTAGTGTCTGTGGGAATCTTGGTCGACAGCTTCAAAAGAGGATCTGTTCTTGGCAGTGGGCCTTTTCTTTTTTTTATTATTTTTATTTTTTTATTGATGCTTTATATATTTCATACATCATTTTCCAATTCAGTTCAGGCATATATCCCCTTCTCTTCCCCCCACCATACCCCAACCCATCCCAGATCATGCATTCTGCTGTAAGTGGGCTGTGGGGATAGCGCAGTGGTTAAAGGCTGAGGATAAGAACCACAAGAAGCTAATTTAATTCTTATAAGTATCCTTGAGAATTGGTGTTCCTGTTACTAAACTACTGAACAGCTATATTAGTTGAGATTGTTAAAACTTCCTCAAGGTCATGGATAACATATATATGTGGCAACAACGTTGAGCTCTATACTGAAACAATGTGAACTTTACCATCTCATTATTATGCCCTATTCTTCATTAAGTTCATTTTACTTTCTTTGATGTATTTTTTAAAACATCATCTCTTTAATCTTTACATTGTTTTTCAGATGAGATGTTGCTGTTTCTCTTTTTAAAACAAATTAAATTTGACATTCTTTGCTTTGTATAGTTCTTTTCCTTAACTAAAAATACATCTTAAGTGTCATGTTTTTCTGAAAATCATGCTAAGTTGTTTTGTTTGAAGGTTTTGAAGACACAAAACCTTAACTGAATAGAACTTTTCATCCATCTTGCTATTCTGTATTCTTTTACTCCAGCCTTTCTTTTTAACTTTGTAGAAAGACCCTAGCTCTAAGTGATGAAAGGGCAAAGCTGCCCTCTGAGAATGATTCCCCAGGGTCTTCATACGTTAGTACTAGAGAATAATTCTGGCATATTTCTAGCACAAATGAACTTGGTTGTTATATGAAAACACAGGAAAATGAATTAAACCTTATATATCCTGTAAAAGCTTGGTCATTAACTATACCTCATTTAATTTCAGGAATATGATTCATATTTTAACAATTTTTTTAGTTTGTAGGAAAATAGAATTATAGATAACAAGGGACAGCAGGAATACAGCTTGTGAATTTAATACATTTCAATCTGATGTTATATAATGAAAATTTTTGGTAGTCAGTTTGGAGAAGAATTTGGACATTTGAGGTTCAAGCAAACCTACTAAAGGAAGCTCTTGGATAATTTTAAAAAAATCAAAATATAAAATACTTAAAATCCCAGAAACAATATATCCCATCAGGCAGAACATGTCACAGGCATCGGTTCAAAACTGTTGCACCTCTCAGTCAGTGTCTTGCTTGTTCCTGAGGTAGAACCTGAGCCATGGAGGTTGTGCTAAAGACCACTAGGAGCTATCTCATCATAGACTTACAGCCAAGGAGCATCTGGGCTGTTGCTTGAGTTTCCTGAATTTGTGCAAAACAAATATTATAATTATTGCCTTATTCATGATGTACACAGGGATTTAATCATACACACAGGTGATCCTACAAGGCCATGGAAGAGAATCTGTATTTGGACAACTTTTTTTTTTTTTTTGAGGCAGAAAAAATGCTAAGAGTTAAGCACAAGAAGAAAGGTACTATGTCCATGGTGAACAATGGCAGTGATCAAAATGGGTCTCAGTTTCTTATTATCTTGATGATATTCATACAGTGTTTGGTGATGTGACAAAAGGCATGGGCATGGTAAAGAAAATTAATGAGCCCTTTGTTGACAAGGATTTTTTACCATATAAAAATCTGAGTTTAAATTATAAAACTATCTTAGGTGATCCATTTAATGACCCTCTTGGTTTTTTAATTCCTGATCTATCACAAGAACCCACAAGGGAACAACTAGATAGTAGTTTAATTGGAGCAAATGAAGAAACCGATGACTTCAAAGGAAGATCAGCTGAAGAAGTAGACTTTAAAAAGGCAGAAAACGAGGCTAAAACTCAAGGTATTCTTTTGGAGATGATGAGAGACCTACATGATGCAGATATTAAGCATCCAGAAAATGGTGGCACACACATTTAATCCTTGTCCTTGGAAGGCTGAGGCAGGAAGTTCTTTGTGAGCTCAAGGTCAGCCCATCTGGTCTGCTTTGGTACGTTTCCACCCAGCTGCTATGCCTATCTCAAAGGATCAAAGATAATCTGCCTCTTACTAACTAGTAAAATTTGAATCAGCAGTTAGTCAGGAATCATGGTCTGGCTTGGGAGGAGCTCTTTTAAAGCTTGGGGAATTTCTGAGCTCTCTGGAGTGTCCACGTGGCAGCCTTTCTGTCTCTGCTAGAGACGTATTTTGAGGTCTGGTACCTGGATCAGATGGGATGCTACATGCTTCCCAGGGGTGGGAGAGGGCAGCCTGGGAAAGCTAATGGGCTTTATTGGGTTTCCTATCTGTCCCCCTATCCCCCTTCCTCCCATAGGAATTGAACATACTTCCCTGGGTTTGAACTTGTGTCCTGCTGGCCTGGCCACTCCTGGAAGCTCCCCAGCCAGGTGTGGTGGGCCACACCTTTAATCCTAGCACAGCCATGGTTTCTAGGTGTAAAGATCATTACTGTAGAATTTGAGTCAGAAACAAATAACTGACCCAGTTTAATCCTAAATTAAAAATAGGAAAATTTACCTCACAATTCGATGACCTCAGTATTGTATAAATTTTGAAGATGAAAGTGTTGTTATATTGACTGTTATAAACTTAAGAGTGATATTTTACTCTGATTTAAGTTTTCATCTGTAATTTAGAGTTTTCATCAAGGTGCTGAAATTCTGGGTTTGAAACTAGTTAAACATACTTGTTTTATGGAGCTGTTTAAATTAATAGGCTTGCATTTAATGCTAATGATTTACTTGATATCAAGTTGATTCACAAGTAAACTGTCATGTGAGCTAAAATTGTTAAACATTCCCTTTTTATTACTCTTAGTAGATTAACAGGTTTCTTTTCATAAGCAAAAATTACCTCTTCTTAAAAGTGCACTTTGCAGAAGTTTCACTCTTTTTCCATTGAGTTTGAGTTAGGAGCTGTTACCTTGTAGCAGATCAGTATTAACATCTAGCTGTTTCACCAGGAGAATAGAGGCTGATCATGGGGCTCTCCAAGTGGATGCTGGTCACACTGACTGATGGAGAAGGTATTTTTTTGTGGCATTGATGTGGCAACCTCAGAGACATGTAAAGACTGAATTAAATTTTAAGCTAATGTGAAATCTTGGCAGAGAACGTTTTAGTAAATAAATGCCCTAAAAATATTTAAAATATTCTTCCACATTCCAAAATGTAAAATGTCACATGACAGATTTTATGTGTCTGACATTGTGTCTGGGAAGGAAGGGCAGAATTTAGGCCCTTCGCAATCTGCTGGTGTAGGCCTGACAGGGCTACATGAATCCTCATAGACCTAGTCTTTGGCCCAGAAGGAAAGTTTTAAAAAGTTGCTGTGTGAAGCTGAATGTCATTGACCATTTGCATCCCTGCCATAAAGCAAGTGGCATGGTTGCGTAGGTGGATATAGAGGGTGTTTAGTTATGAGAAGTTTGAAACTAAGAGCTCAATTTTTATTGAGCATTTCTGTGATTTTTCAAACTATTGTATTTGAGATAACTGTCCCATCTCGTTACATGGGAAATAAATGTTAATTACTTAGTTAATCTGCACAATTAAGGGTTAATCTGATTATGAATGTTATGACTCATGGTATCAAAGGAATATAAAAAGTGAAAAAATGTTAAAAACATATTTTTAGTAAGGATTTATGTGAAGATGAAAAAAATCTATCCAAGTGATAAAAGTCTGAGGAGGTTTGTTTTGACAGGTAAAAAGGACACTATATAAATAACCTTAAATTTGCAAGGTTCAGTCAACTAGTTTAAAAATCAAAATGTATGGTAGGTTACTTTAGCATAGACACATGTTTGGATATGTTAATCCATGAAATACAATTTTCCCCCCTGTTAAATATGACAGGGTCTTACTGTGGCTTATAACATCTCCTAACCTGTAGAGGATGTAAGCTTGTGGCATCAGCCATGGGTTATTTCTCCAAGGGGAGAGCCAATAGCCAATTAGATTTGGGATATACAGGCACATGGCTGCCTCTGCTGCACAGTATTTCCAGGCAGGTGAGGTGTAGCTGGTGCTGACGGTGGAGTCTTGCTTGACTCAGGGAGACCCATATTTGCTTTATTGGTTTAGTGGCCTTTGGTAACACTCTCTGGCATTCCAGAGGCCATCTGTACACTTGCATGTGTGGTCTCAATACATCCCTCCCATGTTAACGTCAGGTCTTCGGCAGCAGGGTCTTATTGCCTCTCCTCCTGTAGGTATCCCAACTTAGAGGCAAGGAGCCCTTACCTTTTGTGGGGCCTTGGATCCCCTGGCCAACATCCACCTGGTAGAACAATCCATTGCTGATGTCAGAGCTCCTGTATTAATATATTTTGCCTGAGTGCATAGCCCTAGGACTTTAGTATTATATTTGGTTCTGAACAGAGAGTAATCCCTTCCACAGTTCCCATGTCTAGTAGTCAATTAAAGAAAGCAGTTTTACCGGTTTTATAAGAGATTACCTCTACAATAGTTGTCTCCAATTTACAGTTGGGGAGCGACCTCATCATTGTCATATTTCTCCTTGTTCTATGGGTGGGAAGGCAAGGAAGTCTCTCATATCAGAACCTTTGTGGCACCTAGAAGGTAAGTTTCATTAGGACTCATTATAACTAGTTGTTACATGTAGGATCCACAGAGGGGTTCGATGTTTATGGCAATCTGAGGCTTTTCTTCCTTTGAATGTTCAGANGCAGGACAGTTATGGCAGAATGCATGATCTGGGATGGGGTGGGGGTGGGGGGGGAGGGAAAGGGAAATAAGCCTGAACTGAATTGGAAAAAATGTATGAAATGCACAAAGCATCAATAAAAACTAATTTAATTAGAAAAAAAAATCAAAATGTATATCTAGTAAAGGTTTGTTTCAGAGTGTTCAGTTTTTGCCCAAGCTTTATATGCATATCACATGGCAATTCAAGGTTTAGTAAAATGATAAGATACCTGTATTAAGTTAAATTGGTATAAACACTCAAGCTTATTTACTAATGGCCTGAATAGGATTGTGACTATACCTAATTGTTAATTTTCAGTCCTCTCCTGTCTTGAACCTGACTACCTGTTACAGTTTTGTATTAAATGGGCACAGGCAAATGGTGGATTACCTATGGCTACTGAAAAATGTACTTTATGTTTCGTGAAAGAGTTGTTTTTGATATTTCCTTTAACCTAACCAGATAATTTGGCTTAAAAAACTAGACTCTATCTTCCTGAAAGAACTGCATGCAGTCCAAAAGAATACAGTTTGGATGGACTTGGTAATCCTTATCACTTTATTTCCTGTGTTCTGGTATGTGTTACAACTCCTGTCTTTCTGGGAAAGCTGTAAATCAGGATAAAGGGTCTGAAAAAGAAAAAAATATTGTCCCCATTTGTAGTAATTGTAGTGAACAGTTTTACATTTAAAATAAGCTTGAAATTGTTTAATTCAATCTTGTGGGTTATTCCTGCTTAACATATGGTTTTAAGTCTCTCCTCCAGTCAGTATTATACAAGGCTGCTTGAACTTTTGTCCAAGCCTTATCTAGAATAGTATACAGTAATTAAAGGTCTTAGGCTGGTGTAACTTAGCCTTTCTAGATGGATAACCACCATACATGATGCCCATACCAATTTTGGTCAAAAACAAAATTTGGTTAATCTGGGCTAACTGTATGGACATATACACCCCAAAGAAAAGCATAACCAAAAGATAAGTAATCATTATAAGATTGTGCCTCCAAACACTAGATTTTTAAGTGATTTAAAGTCATATAAGATTTGTTGTTACCAAATAACAGTTTCTTCTCTCTATTTAAGCAACTACCTAAGGGAAAACTCACACCGTGACTTATTGAAATTTCCTGAAAAGCAGATTCTGAGTCCAGACATCATGGACAAATGAATAAATGAAGAATCCCAATAATGTATGCTTCAGAACCCCTGGTTGAGAAATTCTAACGGACTTTTAAGTTTTTTTGTTTTTTTTTTTCATTCACCCTGTTCCTCTCTTTGTCCCCTGCCTAGAAAATGTACCTAGCTACTCTTGCCTTCACAGGTGCTAGTCAAGGATTTTGTTCTCTCTGTAACTATACATTTTGGGGTCTTTTATATAGATCCACTGAGCATGGGTACCCCAAGCACCACCTCCTATGCCCCTTTTCAACATGGAAGAAGTCAGAGCGGTCAGCACCCCAATTCCTTCTTGGCAATTAGGGTAACATCCTCAGAAGGTAATGTGATAAAACCAGGAGCTAAAAATTAGCTAGGCAGTTTAGGGTCAAGACCCCCCCCCCACCAGAGATCCAGTTTCTTTCTCACCTGAGAGCTGAGGAATTCCTGGATCTGCCAATGGACTTATCCTTCTGATTGCTCTGACTCTTGGTTCATACATCTTTAACTCACTTGTCAGATTTATTTACCATTAGGTAATTTCCATTAAAATCATGGTGCTAAGGACCCAATACAATCCACCTAGCAGGGATCATAACATCTTGGAGACACCAACTGTGGCTCACTCTTGTGAACTTCCTTCAAGCATTTGAAGGCCACATAATGAGAGGGAGAGATGAGGTGCAACCCCAGGTTTTCCTCATTCTGCCTGACCCCTTACCAAGTCCTAAATATTACACATCTATATCATGAACTTGTTAACTTATTAAAAGCCCCTGGTCACAACAGTTTATTAACTACACCTTGACCCTTGGTTCTCAAATGATCTCCCTTAACTCTACCTGACATGAGGTCATTTCCTTTGATACTAGCTTTGTTTCACAGGTGTGGTCTAAGCTAAAGTCCATTTTTGATCCTGCTACATTGGTCATCTGGGACATCCTCTGCCTCCTGGCCCTTCTCTGCCTTTTTCTCTTCAGGTGTCTGTTTTGCTTTGCCCACAGTCAATGCCAGGTCAACAAAACAAGGGCTCAGGTCCTCTCAGCAATGTTCAATAGGGACTCTGCATGTGCCCCTCCTAATGAGGTGATTCACATCTGGCTCTCATCTATCCACAATTCAGGGGAATGAGCTTGTTTCTCCCCTCCATGGTACCACTCCTGGCCTCTTCCCTCAGTAGCTGGCCAGTTAAAGTCTTACTAAGACTCTGCAAAACCAGGGCAACCTAAGACAGACACAGTCAAAATGTTGGAATGCCAGAGGTGGGATCAACAAAGTTCAGGCTTAGCACGCAAACTCCCACTGGACTGCTCCTCTCACAAAATTAAATACAAAGGGTGGAAATGTAGTAGCCAGTATGTTGAGAATTACCTGCGCAGAGTTTTTCCTTCATCACCCTAACCTGTCCTAGGTAGGCAAGACCATAAAAGTAGCTGAGTTGCAGACCTGCGCCAATCACAAGGCGACATGACAACTGCACTAAGAGGAGAGCGGAATTAGAACAGTATATAAACCCTAGCCTTGCTCCCAATAAATGAGTCCATGACAATTCAACCTCTGTCTGCATTCACCCGATTCCCAGGGTCTGGGTCTTGATTCTGCACCTCTCACCCCCTTTCATTCATGATCGGACTTGACTCTGGACCTCTCACCCCCTTTCATTCATGATCGGACTTGACTCTCCACTTCTCACCCCCTTTCATTCATGATCAGACCACAAAATTCCCCAGCAGGCCTGGGGGATTGTCTACACTGTGACCCAGGAGATGTGAGCCAAATGACCCCTTTCCTCCCCAAGTTGGTTTGGTCAGAGTGTTTTGTCAAAGCAATTGAAGACAAACTCAAAGCAGGTATATTCTATTTTCTATTCATATTAAAATTATAGCCCTTGTATGTAGGAGTTATTGTCATTTGAATAGTCCTTTATACACGAGTGGCCGACATCCACATGCTGTTTCAAAGCTTTATATTCTTCATATCTAATAATTGGAGACTTTAATTTATAAAAAATTATCTATATAATGGAACCTTTGCTATGACATTTAATATTTTATATCTTTTGGTTTCTAGTGAGATTATGGTACCTTGAAAGATAATGGTTTACCAGCTATTTAATAAAATATAATCAATAAATGACACTGTGAAACCCAAAACTCTGAAAATGTTAAAAGAAAACTTTGGTAGTAACCTGTAAGACATAAGTGTAAGAAAAGACTTTCTAAATCAGACAGCAACTGTGCAAAAAAATAAGGTCACCAATTTACAAATGGGAACTTATTAAACTCAAGAGCTTCTGTACATCAAAAGAAACAATCAAAAAAGTGAAGAGAAAACCCACAGAGTGGGAGGAAACCTTCTCATTTGATACAATAGAGAATTAACATCCAGAGTATATAAACTACTCATAAAACAAAGGAGGAAGAAAACAATGACCCAGTGAAATGATGGAGTAAATAGCAGAACAGACTTCACAAATGAAGAAGTAAAGATGGCTGAGAAGCATTTTAAAAAGTGTTCAACTTCATTAATGAAGGAAATGAAAATTAAAACCACTTTAAGATTTTATCTTAGTCCAGTAAGACTAGATATGATCACGAAAACAAAGAACACCAAATGCTGGAGAGGTTGTAGGGAAGGGGGAAGACTCATCCACTGCTGGTGGGAATGTAAACTTTTACAAGCAGTATGGAAAGCAGTGTGGAGAACCCTTAGAAGACTCAAAATGAGCTTGCCATTTGATCCAGTCATACCACTCCTGGGTATATATCCCAAAGACTCATCCTACTGCAAATATACATGCACATCCATGTTTATTGCAGCTCTCTTCACAATAGAGAAGAGCTGGAACCAACCCAAATGCCCCTCAACAGACGACTGGATGACAAAAATGTCATACATCTACACAACGGTGTACTATTCAGCATTAAAGAAAAATGGCATTATAAATTTTGCAAGTAAATGGATGGAGCTCGAAGCCATTATGCTGAGTGAAGTAACACAGTCCCAGAAAAACGAAGGCAAATAGATTCCCTCATTTGTGGATGCTAACACCAAATCCACCAGATGAAAGGCAACCTAAATGGCATTATCGTTATATTTCGGTTTATCTGAAAGCAACTATGTTGTTATAATGTGAATTTCTTATTATATATAATGGGTGGTCCTAGAATCCACCCACCTATTATTTTCAGACTGTGTAATTACTGTATATGGGTGAAGAGTATATATCCATATTTTAGAATAATATAAAATTAATGGAGGAAAATGAGAAATCCTAAGCATAACAAAAAGACCGAGAGAAAGATGCAGGAAACTTATGGCAGAATACATGATCTGGGGTGGAGTGGGGTGCGTGAGGTGAGGGAAGGGAAAGGGGAATATGCCTGAAGTGAATTGAAAAATGATGTATGAAATACATAAAACATCAATAAAAAATGGACAAATAAAAGAATACAGAAATATAGATACCTAGTAATAAATATTTTAAAATGATAAAAAGATTTATGGGTCAAATCATATTATTGAAGGATATACTCTTTGCTCTGTTAGGCTTTCTGTTCTGATGTTCATACTCAAAAATCCAGCATAATCAGTGCTTGAAAGGAAGAATATGCTTAATTTGTCTCACGTTAAATGAACAGTGAAGCCTATGACTGCTACTGTGACAAGTAATTACTCAAAGACTTACTGTTTCCTTGAGATTTCTGCTCTAATTTAAATAACGTGTCACTTATAAACAATGATACACTGGGAAATGTATTAATTTGCTGTGTTTTTAACTTTTCCTTATAAATATTATCATAGTAGTATCTTATAGAATAGTTGTGAAGTTATTGGTACTATTTGAAAATCACATGCAACAGAAATTATCACACAGTTGAAAGCAGTTTTTTTTATTTTTTTGTATATTTGTGTATTGCCTGCATGTATGTAAGTGCACTCATGCCATGCAATGCAAATGGTAATCAGAGAGGGCATTGGATGCCCTGAAACTGGAGTTATGGAACAGTTAGCCACTATGTGGGTGTTGGGAATTGAACACAGGTCCTTTGCAAGGGCAGGCAGTTCTCTTTAACATTGAGCAATTCTCTATGCCCAAGTATTTTTTTTTAACTTATCAAAGTAAGAACGCAAAGAGCCAAACAGATGTGAGATAATGTTGATTAAAACTAAAGAGTGTTCATACACATAAAATAATTTGCATATAAATTTCATTTCTCTACATATTCTCTATTACTTATTTATTTTTCATCTTCTTTTCCATTATCTATTCAGAATTAAAAGGAGACAGCATCTCCATTTAGTACAGGTGTACATTTTTCTTATGAAGAAGGATGTTGAGTATACTTTCATAAGTTTTTGAACATTTGTAATTTATATATAATATTCTTAGAACTATCTACTCACATTCTAAAGGTCATATCATTTGAATTATTTGAGAATTTACTTTTTTGTTATTGAATTCCTTATAAAACCTGACTATTGGGGCTGGAGATATGGCCTAGCGGTTAAGAGTGCCTATTAGTCTTGCAGATGACCCGGGTTCAATCCCCAGCACCCACATTGCGGCTGAGAACCGTCGTTGACTCCAGTCCCAGGGGAATATGACGCCCTTTTCTGACCTCTGCAGCATTGCATGACACGGGTGCACAGACCTACATGCAGCCAGTACATTCATACACATAAAAAATAAATAAAATTTAAAAAAATACTAAAAAAAATAAAAAATAAAATAAAACCTGACTATTAACTCAAATATATGGTGGGCAAATATTTTCTTCCATTTTATACGTTGTCTTCTAGCTGAGAACTACACTGTTTCTTACTTAATAGGAATGTATATTAATATAACCATTTTGGGATAAGGGCATAAAATTTCCCTCTTAATTTAAGAAATCAGGTATTCTACAGATAATCATATTATATA
Source organism: Rhizomys pruinosus (assembly GCA_009823505.1). Lineage (NCBI taxonomy): Eukaryota > Metazoa > Chordata > Mammalia > Rodentia > Spalacidae > Rhizomys > Rhizomys pruinosus. The sequence goes on from VZQC01004376.1 coordinate 524,827, forward strand.
AACTATAAAATCAGCACCTGAGAGAAATATCTTCACATTCCAGTGTCATTGGAGCACTATTTACATCATCTAACACTTGGAATCAAACTATGTGCCCATTAAAAGATGAGTAGAGAAACAAGGTATTTTCCATATATAAAATAGATTACTCTGTAATAAAAAGTTGAAATTATGTCATTAAGTTTGATATGAATGGACCCAGTAGATATTTTGTTAAATGAAATCTCAAAGAAAGACAATTACAGCACACTCTCACTCCATTCTCTGATAATTTTTAAAACTAGGATAAAATTTATTTTTAAATTTTTTAATTAAATTTATGAATATTTGATGCAATATATTTTCATTGCATTTAGATCCTCTTCCATGTCTGCACTTCCCTTACTACCTCTCACCCTATTTCATGAACTCTAATGACTCTAATGAATATATATATATATATATATATATATACATATATGTCTAATTGAATATTCTACCAGCTACTAGAAAAGAAAAATACATTCATATATTTTAATGTTTCTGGATTGGGGGGCTTCATTAATTTATGTTCTAAAGATAAATGATATAAAGTATCCCAAATCTGCTCAAATGATTTAAAAGCTGAAACAATGAATGCCTGTAAGGATGCAAAAGTTTAAAAATCATTCCACTGTCAAGCTGACATAAGGTCATGAACCTTGTCAATCTCAGCAGTTTGAGAAGAAAGCTGCAATTCGATTTTAACAGGCAAGCAAAATAGATGTGAATACTATTCCCATTAGAATTTCAGGCCATGAATCAGCAGAAAAGTATGTTAGCCATACTGATTCAATGTCTATGTCTAATTGTGTGAAAAGCATTCATATTTTATATCTTTTCCACATATTTAAGTGGAGAATGTTTTTGTTTTCAACAAGAGTTATGTGAGGGTAACTTAAATATTGGTTCATTTTCAAATGTTTAGTGTCAATAAAAAGTCAAGAAAAACTACAACTTGTATTTAAGTGTTTTTTTTTAGCAAGAAGAAATTTTGTTCAAGCATGTAGCTTGTGCCTCTATAATCACAAAGACGACATGAAGCCAGCTCCTTTTCCTGTCAAGTTATCCTTATGAATAAGTGCTGACACCAGATTTTTTTTGAGAATTAACATTGTATAATGACAAAATTCTTTGTTAATTGTGTGAATAAAGTAATAATGACTCTTTACAAAATAAAAACAAATTTAAATTGTTTTCCTGGGTTATGTCCATTACTTTAGATGGTATACTCACACATAGGCACACACACACACACACACACACACACACACACACACACAGGAACATATCCTTCACAGTTTTGTTTAAATGTAAATGAAATAATGAACATCTTTTTTAAAAATGTTCAAATTGATGTCAGTATTATAAAAAGTAGATGTTCTCTCTATGGGACACAATATAATTTTCAGTTTCTCAGTTTTCAAAATCACCAGCCTACTTAAAGAAAAACTTATTCATGTGCAGTAAGAAAGTAAGATTTGTGGGGGCTGGAGAGATGGCCTAGCCGTTAAGAGCGCCGACCGCTCTTACAGAGGACCCGGGTTCAATCCCCAGCACCCACATGGCGGCCAAGAACCGTCTGAAACTCCAATTCCAGGAGAACTCCAATTCCAGGAGAACTCCAGTTCCAGGGGAATCCGACACCCTCTTCTGACCTCCGCGGCATTGCACGACACGGGTGCACAAACTTGCATGCAGACAGTACATTCATACACATACAGAAATAAATAAAATTAGTAAACAAAAAGAAAAAAAAGAAAGTAAGATTTGTGTGTTGTTCTGCAGTTTTATTCTTATAAAGAGTAGCTTTTAATCATCCTTTAAATGTTCATAGCAGAAGACAGCTAAGGATCTATTTTTCTAGAATACTTGTTTCTAAATGGAATATAATGTGTGGCATGAACACAGTTATAATGTTTAATAACCACATTGTATACTAAATGAAATTAATGAAATTGATTTATTGATATAGTTTACTTAACAGAATATATCAGAATATTATCACTTGAACACTTAATCATTGTTAAAATACCTGATTACATTTTATATTTTAATACTTGATTTTGAGGTTATATGTACATTTTTTTTTGGTCTTTTTGAGACAGGGTCTCCCTGTAGCCTCAACTGTCCTGGAACTCACTCTGTAGACCAGGCTGGCCTTGAGCTCACAAAGATCCGCCTGCCTCTGCCTCCCAAATGCTAGGATTAAAGATGTGCACCACCATGCCCGGCTATATGTACATTTTATATAGAGAGCACATTTAAATGTAAATTAGTTACTTTTAAAGTACTTATTGCACCATTTTAGAAAGAAGAGTTCTAAAAATAGGATATAGTGTATCCTATCAAATTATTTAATAAGTGCAATTTTTACTATTGATTTGCCAAATACATTCCAAGAGTAGCTAAGTGCTGATTTAATGAAATATTCTGAGCTGATTGAATAAAAATATTTTCCATTTCCTGTTCTCTGAGACAAATATTTTAGGGAGATAAGTTATAGAGAATAAAAGTTATTAAGTTATTGTCTACTTATTGGTTATTGAAATATTATGATTGTGAAATAACTTTTGTTATAGTTGACTTTCTTGGAAACTTAAAATGAATGCAGCCTAATACATTTATTTAGCTGGCTACTTGGTGTGCTGGAAAGCTTCAGTTGTCAGCCTTGCATGTGGTAGGAACCTCAATTTAGGTATTTACTTCATTGGAGTGGCCTGTGGCCATGTCTGTAGAGAATTTTATTGACTGAAGAGTGATACAGGATTATCCAGACCACTATAGGCATGAATGCCCCTGGGCAGGAGGTCCTACATTTGTATAAGAAAGCAGGTCACACAGTGGCCAGAAGAGCAAGCCAGCAAGCAGCATCCCTCCATGGTCTGTGTTCCAGGTTCTTTTCCTGTGTTCTTTCCTTGAATTCCTTCAGTGGTGCACTGTGACAAAGGATATGCAAGATAAAACAAAATAATTCCTCTCAAGTCATTTTTGTCAGTGTTTTTATGAGAGCAATAGAAAGTAACTACAATATAAGTTGGTAGCAGAAGAGTGAGGTGTTGTTGTGAAGCACAGCATTAATTTCAGAGGTGGGAGGGTTGTAGAAGACTTTGGAAGTTTAAACTAGAAAATCTCTTGATTATGTAAATGTAACAGACTATTCTAGAAGGAGTCTGGAAGAAAGTTCTGCTGATAGCAAAGTAGTTCCAAAGAGAAATAAGGACTTAAGCAGTACCTGGGATATTTTGGTAGAGTTTGTCTGGAGTTTGCCCACAGCCTAAGAGCTTGATGAAGCTAAGTTGAAAAGTAATGGACAAATTTCTTTGTTGGAATAAATTTTAAGACAGCCTAATGCAGAAATAGTGTACTGGCTATTAATGGTGAATATTATTCAGATCTAAAGTGAAAAAGAGAGCATGGGGTAGAAAGAAATCCAGAATGTACTTTTGATTGAAAAATTGCACTAGGAAGGTTTATGTTGGAGTTAAGGAATGGCTGAAGTAGAGGCTCTCTTGATAATGAGATTAGAGCCATTATGGTGAGGCCTACAGATTTGCATTTTAACTATAGAAGTGTCCATAGAGCAAGACTCCATGCAGCTAAGCTTCCTTGTGAAAGGAAAAAGACTAATGGGTTCTTTTCATAGAAAATTACAATTCACAAACCTGTTATTAATTTGGATGAAGCATGGCTGGGTCTAATCTATGCTGGCATATGAAAGTGGCAGTGTCCTTATGGAGCAAAATACAAATTATTTTGAAGTGGGCTTATCATCAGACAAGCTGTGAACTACAACGTTCAATTTATTTAGAGGGAGGGTCTAAGGGCAAAGTCATGCTGCAGAGAGCTTCACAATTCTTGGAAGAATGTTCAATGCTCCAGGGAATGCACTTGGAACTCTGGGAAGCCTATTGGCACCATGTGGAAGGAGCTAGGGACATATAAAAGCCCACCATATGGGGCTGTTGTCCCTTGCCATTTTGCTACCTTGTGCAGAGAACACAGAGTTCACACCCAGGGCGGCCGTGTTGGGAAAGGAGAATTTCTGCTCTGATAATGAGTGATATCTTGCCCTCATAACTTTGTAGGCAAGCCTAATAAACTCTCTAGTCTTCCCCAAATCAAGAATGGAGAGTCTTCTCCTTACTTTGCCTGGTAACTGGAGAACCAGATAGTGGCAGTTGTGGGGGTGGGAAACCAAGTGTCTGGGCAGCATCCCTCGTTGGAAATCTCTGCAACAGTCATTAATGTGGTGCTGGCTTTAAAGTCATGAAAAATGTAAAAGGGAAGGGGTGACCAGTTCTTCCTCAGTGATTTCAGAGTGCCTCCAAGGCCAGGCAGCATTCACGAGTGCCATTCTTGCATGAAGAAGGCCCTGGCAGGCCATTGGATGAGGCTGTAAAGATGACAAGCTTATTGACAGTGGAGAATCCAAGATGCTGGAGATACTACAGCTGTGAGACATCTACCATAGAACGTTGCATATAGGGAGTGGTACAAGCCTAGGATATTTATTTGACATGCAATAAAACTGGAGGAGCTGAACCATCTAAATTCTTCAGAAGTGAATTCCCAGAAGCCGGACATGGAGCTACTGGATTTGGTGTTTGCCCTGCTGTTTTTTGATATCATTTGTTCTGGTATTACTTTATATTTGGAATTAAAATGTGCATTCTGTTAAATAGTAAGTTGGACATATAGAATTTGTCTTTTGATTTGCAGGGGCTTGCAGTATAGAGAATACCTGGAGTCTCAGAAGAGACTTCAGACTCTGGAACTTTAAATAGTATTGAGATTTGTAAAGACTATAGGAATTTTTGAAGATGGGCTAAATGCACTTTATATAGTCATGAGTTTATGGGCTCCATGCTACGGAATGTGGAGGTGTGATTGATAATATCCTCCAAAGGATTTATGGAATTGAACATTTTCTCCCCAGTTGGTGGCACTGTTTTGGGGTGTTTTAGAATGTGGAGGGAAGGGAAGGGGATATATGCCTGAACTGAATTGGAAAATGATGTATGAAATACACAAAACATCAAGAAAAAAAAAGAGAAAAAAAAAAAAAAAAGAATGTGTGACCATGTTGGAGAAAGCAAGACACTGGGGTAGGGCTTTGAGAGCTCTTAAGCCTTGGAAGATTTCCAGCTGTTTTCTGCTTCATTGGTCTACTTGGAGATGTAATTGTTTAGCTTTCTATTCCAGTCACTTCCTTCTGGTATGGCTCACTTGCCATGATGGTTCCTTACCCCTGGAAATAAAAGCTAAAACGCACAGAATGAAGGATTTATGGCAACAGCAGTTCTGAGCCTTTGTCTTCATAATCACTGTACCAACATGTTATCTTTATATCCATTGCTTAAAAGGTGGGAAATATAGTAATCAGATGGTGCTGAATTCTAAACTCTTAACAAATTTTTTCAAAGGAACATGGTAGTTGATTCTTTGTGTCAAACCTGACAATATAACCGACATATATCAAATTTGCCTTGGACATAGAATATGTTTCTTGAATGATATGCCATAACAAAGAATTCATCTTAAATGAGCATATATTTTAAATGCAATAGAAAATAGATCCGTTATTACATTTTTTTACAGGGGAGAGTGTGAATGCAGTTTCACACTACCACAAATTATGCAGTCAAGTTTCCCTCATTTGAGGAAATAGCAGGGGTCCTAAGTGGAATGGATGAGCCTGGCCCTGGGAAAACCACCTTCTTGATCATGGTACCTCCCCTGCCAGGTAAGTATAAATTATCACAAATTTAAATCAAGTATTTATAATATTAACAATAAATTTTTATTGACTCAATTAAAATTAATATTATTCTACATATAAAATTAGAGAGCATGGCTAAAACAATGACATCATTTAGAAGTGCCAGAGTTAAATGACAATAAACAATATTTGTACTCTACTAATTAGTCAGTCAGTGGTCAGTTGAATCTCTTCTCATGTAAAGTGGGTGAAAAGTGTATGTAAGCACAATAATTCTCACCTGCTGCAGCTAGGCCATGTAACTCTCTATAACAAGTTTAGCAGGGTAGTTCCAATTGTTTGTTTATGTGCATGGGCCTCTGTGTGTGTGTGTGTGTGTGTGCGAGTGTGTGTGTGTGTGTGTGTGTGTGTGTGTGTGTGTGTTGTGTATGCATGTACATTGTAGCACTGTTTTATGTGTTTGTATATCTGGGGAGTTTTGTAACTGGTTGTGCTCTGAGTGAATTTTGTTAGGGGTGTGTGTGTGTGTGTACAGAAATATCTCAACAACAGTTGATCCTGGCAGTAAACAATAATAGGTCTAGGGGCTGGAGAGATAGCCTAGCGGTTAAGAGCACCGACTGCTCTTGCAGAGGACCCGGGTTCAAACTCCAGCACCCACATGGCGGCTGAGAACTGTCTGTAACTCCAATTCCAGGAGAACTCTAGTTCCAGGGGAGTCTGAGACCCTCTTCTGACCTCTGCGGCATTGCATGATATGGGTGCACAAACCTACATGCAGGCAGTACATTCGTACACATACAAAAAATAAATAAAATTAAAAAAAACAATAATAGGTCTAGTATTTTTAGTTAACAACCTTCTTTAAATAAGGATGAATGATATTTCTAGGAAATTTTCAGGAGGAACTTTTCATAAATCAGAGCTGGTGTACAGATGATTAATTTTTGTGACTTGTTTCCAGTACCTGCTTTGATTCTCAGAATGCAGTGCTATAGTCTAGGGGCTTGAAAATGTTCTAAGTCAAATGAAGCTTACCCCCATAAGTCAAATATAAGAAAGCAGAAAGAATATAGTGTTTACAAAATCTGCTTGGTAAGAATCATAGAGAAAACTTGCTATCTAAACAAATCAGTAGATATTTCCTCAGAAAATTATATATCGGTCATACTCTTCAGACCCAGGATTCAGGGTTTATATTAATTTTACTGCATGACGATTATCTTCATGCAATATTTGAGAATACAGCGAGAGTTATACAAAATATAATTTCTTTACTCTTAGGAAGATGGAAATTACTTTCACTTTAAAGATGAAATAATATTTTTCAGCTCTTGGGTCCTAACAACTATTTACTTATCTCTCACTCTTTGGCTCATGTGGATAACATGAGATACTGACCTCAAATAGCCAGTGGCAATCAATAGTAGAGAAAAGTGCCCTTGAGTCTTAGAATGATAGGTCAGATAGTAATGAGACAAGAGAAAATTAAGATTTTCATACAGTGTATAGATGCAGAATTCTTATGGTAATGGATTCGAATATGGCCTAGGATAAAGAAGATAAATACTAACCAGGTGGAATAATTGTATATGTGGCATTTTTCCCATCCAAGTACTAACCAGGCCCGACCCTGCTTAACTTCTGAGATCAGACGAGATCGGGCACGTTCAGGGTTGTATGGCCATAGACACATGTGCCATTTCTAAGCCACAATCCAGTTATGACTAAATAACAGCCTGATTCTTAGCATTAATTCTGCAGCCAAGTGTGGACCCAAACTATGAGAACCAGTTCCTCCAGATGTTCCTCTCAATCCATCTTTCACTCATTTTTATTTTACTGAAACAGTATCTCCAGAATCAATTGTGGAAGTAGAAGCTAGTGCTCATCATTATCTTATTAGAGAATCTTGCCCTTTAATTTTCATCCCTAATCCTAGAGTGTCACAAACATACAATTACCAATAGAATTGCTAATTCTTATCTGTTTTCAGTTGAGAAAGCATATTGCTTTCAGTGCTTTGATATGTTAACCATGTATACCCACATTTATTCATTATCTTGGATGGAGGGCAAATTGGGATCCTGAGGGATTAAGGTCCTATGCCTTGAATCATATGGGTCTTAGCTTATAAATAGTGTGGTGGTTTGAATGAGTATGTCTCTTCCTTCAAGTATTTATACATGTTGTCCTCAGTTGGTGGTACTATTTGGGAAGTCTTAGGAGGACTAACAGGAGGAAACATGACACTGGAGGTGGATTTTGAAAGTTCTTAAACCCTGATGATAGACTTTTATCACACTGTGCTTCCTGTAGCTGTGTGAATATTTTATCACTCAGCCGTCTGTACAACTGCTATTTCTTCACTGCCGTTATGGACTTTACCCTCTGAACTGTAAGCTAAATAAACTTTTTTTCTATGAATTCCCTTGGCCACAATGTTTTAACACAGAGACAGTAAAGTAAGTAATACACTCTTTGTTTACATGTTTAAGTAAAAGTTATTAGAAAGGATTATGTCCATACTTTAAAAATCGTTTTGCAAAAGTCATTTTCACAGTTTCCTTATTCGTTGTTTAAAGGAAACATGGTCATTAGGGTAGTCATTGGAGTTGGGCTGCATAGAGTACTACATGATAAAGGAGAAGCATAGTTCTACATGATGTCATCTTTTATTATTTTTATTATTTTCTGGAAAAGGTAAAACAAACTGAATAACACTGTTGCAACAAGAAGCCCCATTAAATACAACTGCCATTCATGGGAGTGTAATTCAGAATATCTTTCTTCTGTTCCAAGGTCGTTGTCTTCTGGTATAGCTTTACCATTGACAATGCAATCCAGAGATGTCCTATAGGTGAAAGCACAGATGTAGAACCTTGGAATAAATTAGTGAGAAGAATGGAATGTAGTTGGCCTTTAAGGAAGTTTATATAAGACCATGGATTTGGTAAATTTTTTGTTATTCAAGTTGCTTTTTCAGGAGATGTAGGTTGTAAGGAATGAGAACAATTTAAAAATTTAAAGTATACGTTGTTTTTAAAAAATTTATAGTATAATTTGTGTCAGAGCATGTAATTCTTAATTTCCCCTATTATTCTTTATGTATTAATTTTGTGAATGTTAAATTAGTTATTAAATTTATGGTTTGCCATTGAAGATTGTATTATAAATGTCTTGAGAGAAACAGACTTCCCAAAATTGGCAGAAAATAAAGGGGATTTTCAGATGCATAAGCAGGACAACAGTTTTGTGAACCACATTACAGAGAAAGAAGATAATAAGTGCTTTCAAACAACTCATGCAGATACCTGAGTTTGAGCAATCACAAAAATAAAGCTTTAAAATATGTTGGGTGGGGTGCTGCAGAGATGGCTCAAAGGTTAAGGACACTTGGTATTCTTCCAAAGGACCCAAGTTTGATTCCCAGAAGCCACAAGTTGGCTAACAATCCTCCAAAACTCCATTTACAGGGCATCTGATACTTTGTTCTAGACTCTTCACAGGCATTGCACACACGTGGTGCTCTTACATACTTGCAAGCAAAACACACATACACATAAAACAAAAATTTCTAAAAATGTATCCAAGGATGAACCCGCTGAAGAGCATTTGAGGAAAAATTATCTAACTGTATAGGTATTAATGCACTTGCACAAAAACACATAAACTCACACACACACAAACACACATATTAGAAAACATGAAATTAAGTAGTGTGTTAGTAAGGTTGATAGAGATATAAGAGAGGATCTAAATCTGATCAAAATATTTTGTATGTAATCTGCAAAAATTCAATCAAGAAGGAAATTATATATATATATATATATATATTATATATATTGCATTCAGAACAGGATTGTGTACATTTTTGAAACTGTACCTGTGATAATTGAAAATATATAACTAGGTGGCTACAATGAAGATTTCTACATGTGGAAACCAGATAATCTATATGGGTTAAAATACATAGTATAAAACAGGGTACATACTGACGAGATGCTCAGCAGTTAAAACAGTGACCGATCTTATAGAGGACCTGGGTTAGATTCCCAATCCCCACATAAAGTCTAAATTCATCCATAATTCCAGTTCCAGTGGAACCCAAAACCATCCTCCCACCTCCAGATGCATTGCATGACATGGGTACACATACATACATGCAAGCAATACACCATACAACACCACACACAACAAAAAAAAAAAAAAAAGAAAAACCAAAATAAAATATTTTAAAAACAAGATGAGTTCATTTGTGAAGAAGTCTTCAAATAGAGGTAAAGATGGAGGAATGAGCAAAACTGTATTGAAACAATAATGGTGAACATAGCAAGAGATGGGTAGTAAAATTTAAGGGCAGAAAGGACAGCCTAAATGTTAAGCCTGCCAAATAGTGTTTGCTCTGTCAGTTAAAAAGAGCACTGTGATCCAACACCACATAATAGTTAACTTTCCTGATTTATTACCTTCCGCTGAAAAAATCTTTGTTAGTACCTTAGGAATGGAGATTATAAATATATAATATTATATATATACATATATACTATAAATATTGTATTTATATATATGTATATGTATATATATATATGTGTGTGTGTATTCATACACACACAAACACACATGCAAAAAGCATTGCATCAATTTATCTTGCATTCTTCTGAGGAATGTAGAAGAAATTAAAAGTGATTTTATGATATGGAAGACATTAATATATACATATAAATTTGTAAAGGAACTAATGGAAATCCACTTGGAAGGAAGCTAGTAAAAAAAAAAACAGCAAAATTTTCTTGCATTCTTCTGTGGTCTGTAAAAAAGAGGAAAAATGATTTTATGATATGAAAAACATTTAAAAATCACAATCTTGTTTTGTGTGTTGCATGGTTGTGTTTCAGCCCTCTTGAATAAGAGTACTGAATTCTCTGTTGATCTTGTATAAACACTTTAGTTGTATTGTCTAGAAATAACCATTCTAAAATAGGAAATTAAATGTCCCTTAGGTTCCTTAAGAGAAAAGAGAGGTTTTAAAACAAGCAAGTATATCTAAATGTATATGACAAAGTTTCTTTTTAAATTCAGATTCTATTTGTAATTGCTAGAATAGAGAAGGTACATGGGCACCACAATGTGGCAGAGTGAATTGAAATTAGTGTTTCCTTTAAAAGGAGGAAAAATTGGAAAGAAAAAGCCAAACTGATCATTTTGAGGGAAGATTGAAGCCAAATGATACTTCCTTAAAAGCTGTTGAAAAGAATCTGTTCCCTTTTATGGAACAGAGAATTGTAATTCATGAAATTCAACAAAATTATTAGTGACAATATCTCCAAATACTTTTATGGAACACTTAGCTGAATTTTGCCTGGGACTAGCTTTAGATAATTGTTTATAATGAAACCTGTAAATGATAAAACAATTAGGTTTATATCTTATTGCATGCTAATAAGTTATCTGTATAATTAGATACATAAGTACTGAGAATTTTTTTTTAATTTTATTTATTTATGTATGTGTATGAATGTACTGTCTGCATGCAAGTTTGTGCACCCATGTCGTGCAATGCCGCGGAGGTCAGAAGAGGGTGTCGGACTTCCCTGGAACTGGAGTTCTCCTGGAATTGGAGTTTCAGACGGTTCTCGGCCGCCATGTGGGTGCTGGGGATCGAACCCGGTTCCTCTGTAAGAGCGGTCGGCACTCATAACCACTAGGCCATCTCTCCAGCCCCCAAGAGAAATTTTATCTAACAATGTATATTGCCTTATTTAAAAATATTGACAGAAGATGATGTTATTGATCAAATTTTGAAGGAGAATTTTCCTAATAAAAATGAGATATAAGTGTGTAATTACTAAAGGAGGGCACAAGGATGCAAGTTTTGAAAACAGCGGTCTTATAAATAAATACCAATAATACAGTAGTTTGGGGGGGGAGTGCACACAGGATCATGATGAATACTGAACTCCCAGAAGATCAGTTACATCAGTCTGGTAATTTTCACTATTATGTAAGATTTAACAAAATAGATGTTCTTAAATATGCCTTTATCAGACATATATTCTCTTTCTTACTTTAAACGTAATGGTTTATTGATGTTTTATGTATTTCAGACATCATTTTTCACTTCAATTTCTCTTCCCCCCACCCCACCACAGATCATGCATTCTGCAATAACTCTTCTGCATCTTTCTCTTAGTGTTTTTTTTTAATGTTTAGGAATTCACATTTTCCTCCTTTAATTTTATATTACTGTAAAATATGAATACATACTATCCACCCATGTAGAGTAATTACAGAGGCTGAAAATAAGTGGTGGGTTGATTCTAGAGCCCATTAGGAGAATTACATTATAACAACATAGTTGCTTTCAGATAAATGTAAATATAACAATAATGTTGTTCAGCTTGCCTGTCAACTGGTGATTTGCTGTTAGCATCCACAAACGAGGAACACCATTCACCATTTGTTTTTCTGGGACTGTTTTACTTCACATAAAGGCTTTGAGTTCCATCCATTTACCTGCAAAGTTCATGATGTCATCTTTCTTTACTTTACTGCTGAATAGTAATCCATTGTGTAAATGTACCACATTTTTGTCATCCACTCGTCTGTTGAGGGGCATTTAGTTTGGTTCTAGCTCTTCGCTTTTGTGAAGAGAGCTGTACAAAACATGGATGTGCATGTATATTTGTGGCATATACCCAGGAGTGGTATGACTCGGTCAGGGGGTAGGCTCAAATTCTCAACAAAATACTTGCAAACCACATACAGACACATGTAAAAAAGATCATCCATCATGACCAATTTGGACTCATACAAGAGATACAAGGATGGTTCAACCTACATAAGTCAATAAACATCAGAAAACATCTAAATGGATTGAATGACAAAAAACACATGATCATCTCAATTGATTCATAAAAACGTCTGACAAATTCCAGCATCCCTTCATGCTTAAAGTCCTAGAGGGACTTGGACTGGAGAGAACATTCCTCAATGCAATCAAAGCTATATACAACAAACCCACAGCCAACATTATCCTAATGGAGAATAGTTAGAAGCATTCATCTTAAAGGCAGGAACCCAACAAGGCTGACCCCTATCACCACTCCTCTTCAATATAATGCTTGAAATTCTTGTTAGGGTAATAAGGAAAGAAAGGAAAATTAAAGGAGTACTAATTGGAAAAGAAGAAGTCAAGCTATCCTTTTTTACAGACACTGTGATAGTTTACATAAGGGATGCTGAAAAGTAAACTTCTAGAAACAATTAAGATTTTCATTAAAGTGGTGGGATACAAAATTAACCTAAAAAAATCAGAAGCCTTTCTTTATACCAACACGAGCAACTTAAGAAGGAATATAAGGAGAACTTCCTACTCACAATAGCCTCAAAAACAATGAAATACCTAGGAACAAAATTAACCAAAGACACCAAAGATCTCTGCAATAAAAATTTTAAACACTTGAAAAGAGATCAAAAAAGATATTAGAAGGTGGAAAGACCTCCCATGATCATGGATTGGAAACAATTAATATAGTAAGAATGTTCAAACTACCCAAACTTATATACAGATTCAATGCAATCCCAATTAAAATCCACATGTGTTTCTTCATAGACCTGGAGAAAAATCCTTAAATGCATATGGAAAAGCAAAAGACCCTGAATAGCCAAAGCAACCCTGAGGGAAAAGAGCAATATAGGGTGGATCACTATACTAGACTTCAAACAATATTACAAGGTTATAGTCATAAAAACAGCATGGGATTGGCACAAAAATATACCTGTAGACCAATGGAACAAACATGAAGAATCAAACTTGAGCGTGTACAATTTCAGCTACCTCATATTTGACAAAGAGGCCAAGAAGATTCAAAGAAGGAAAGACAGCATTTTCAGAAAATGGTGTTGAACAAACCAGATCACCATTTGTAGAAAAATAAAATTAAACCCCTACCTCTCGCCCTGTACAAAAATCAATTCCAAACGGATCAAAGACCTCAATGTCAAACCCGAGAAACTCTGACTTTGGTAGAAGAAAACATTGACAGTAACTTACAAGACACAGGCATAGGAGAAGACTAAATCAGACAGCAGCTGTGCTGCTGGAAATAAAGTCAACAATTGACAAGTGGGAGCTCATTAAACTCAAAAGCTTCTGTACAGTGATAGAAACAATCAGGGAAGTGAAGGGAAAACTCACAGAGTGGGAGGAAACCTCCACCGCTGATATAGCTGAGAGAGCATTAACTTCCAGAATATAGAAATTACTCTAAAAACAAATAATTAAGAAAACATTTGATTCACTAAAAAGATGGAGTAAAGAGCTGAACAGAGACTTCACAAATGAGGAAATAAAGATAGCTGAGAAACACCTTAAATTGTCCAACATCATTAATAATTCAGGAAATGCAAATTAAAACCACTTTAAAATATCATCTCACTCTGATAAGACTGGCTAGCATCAAGAATACAAATGATACCAAATTCTAGAGAGGGAAATGGGGAACACTCATCCACTGCTAGTGGGAATATAAACTCATAAAACCTCTATGGAAATCAGTGAGGAGACCCCTTAAATCCAATTCTTGTAACGGTTACCAAGATAAAGTCAATATCTTCATTGATTTAAATGCAGTTTGAATTACATTTTGACTTTAGAATTTTTAAGGTTTTATGTAGATAGATATAAAATCTTTAACTCTCATCTTTTAAATATCTAAATATATTACTTAAACCTTCATAACATTAAAAAGCCTCATTTTTCTTTTCCATTATGTAAACCTCCAACCGTTTTAATGTTCATACATAAATCTCACTAAAAAAGTTTCATTCTTGTGGTTCTCATCCTCAGCCTTTCACCACTGTGCTATCCTCTACAGGTTAGATGTTATAAGCCACAGTAAGACCCTGTCATATTTAACAGGGGGGAAAATTGTAATTCATGGATTAACATATCCAAACATGTGTCTATGCTAAAGTAACCTACCATAACTATTAGTGCTGCTTAAATACCTATATATCTAATTGCTTGTTCTTCATTAGTAGGATCGAAAGGTTATTCCTGGACAAACTGTCAGCCCATGAAAGGAAACAGCCAGAATTGACCAGAGTCCAAGTCAACAGCTCCAGAGAGAGTGGACTGTTTTACCTCTCATCCACCTGTGCCCCTTTTCTAAGCCTAGGGAACAACCTGCGGAAGAGGGGGCGTGGTAGAATGTAAGGGCTGCGATTGGGGTGAATGGTGAAACTACAGCAATGTAGTCTGGACACTCATTTGATCAACTTGATTGAACAAACAACCTGTCACCCCCCACTGGATGGTGGGGCTGTAGGTGTTTGGGCACAACAGCCTGCAGATAGGTTTTGCATGAAGGATGCTTGTACTCATGGATTATCACTTATAGCTAAAAATGAAAAAAAAAACTGAGAGAAAGATGCAGGACAGTTATGGCAGAATGCATGATCTGGGATGGGGTGG
>VZQC01004376.1:540266-576673 GCA_009823505.1 Rhizomys pruinosus
CTCCTTTAACAAAGGGTCCTACTATGTAGCTCAGGCTAGCCTTAGACATGTAGCTGTCTTCCTCCCTCAGGCTCCCAAGTGCTACGATTACAGATGGGCACCACACACCCAGCTCCTTTTATTTTTCGGTTTGGGTTTGGGTCCTACCTGTTAATAGAGTTGCGCTGGGGCACGCTGTGGCCTCAGTATGAAATGCCCTCATAGGCTCGGGTTCTCAGTGCTTGGGCCCAGCTGGTCATACTATTTCATAAGCTGTGGAAACTTGGGAGATGGGGCCTAGCTGGAAGAAGGCAGTCACTGGGGAGCTTTTGAAGAGTGTCCCAGGTCCTCCGTCCCCTTCCCTTTCTCCGTTTCCTGTCCACTGTGAGTTGAACATCCTTCACCATGTGTTTCCACCACTGTGGTGGTCTGTCTCACCCAGAAACATGGACTCGACTCTGAAACTGTGAGCCAAGATAATTCCTTTTTGAACTTGTTTATGTAAGACGGTCTATCACAGTGATGATAAAAGTAGCTAACATGGAAATATATTATTGAGTTTAGCTGGGGTGGTGGCACACGCCTTTAATCCCAGCACTCCGGAGGCAGAGGCAGGCAGATCTCTGTGAGTTCAAAGGCATTCGTCTTCATGTTTCCTGTGGAGCCTAGGACAGTGTCCCATGAAGAGTTGTTTTCCATTTTCATGTATGTGTAGTGTGTATATATATGTATGTATGCTTGTGTCTGAAGTAAGAATAATACCAACTCCATGCCTAGCATCTTCTGGAATTCAAACAACAAACTACAATTTACCAATATACAAAAAAGTGTGTTTGTTTCCCAGTAAAAGTGGATCTACTTTGCCTTACATAGGAAAAGAAAGTGATAAATGTTACAGTACTTGATCTTGATAGGTCATTCTTTGATATCTCTAAATTCTATAATATTATGAATATGTGGCACTTAGCACTCATAATCAAGGACAATCAAGCCACCAAAAGTATCTGACTTTACTATTGCATAACTTTACTTTTTCCCTGGCAATATTTGGAGTGTTCAGATGCTTGAAATAATATATCCACAATTAGATTATGTCTGTAAATGGAAGCAGAATATCTGGGAAATTTATAATATATTTTCCCATAAGAATTCAATTTTTATTCCCCAGTTAAGTTTTAGCCCAGTCTTATAGGCTTATTTTTATATTTAACATGAATGACACAAGCTAGGTGTGCCTGTCTTCTTACCTCACTCTAATTTTCTCTCCAGAGAATGCATATTTCCCTTCCCTCATGATCAACCATGAAGAAAGAGGCTTTCTCAGATTTAGTCACTCCCCTAGCTGAAAACACCTGCATTTTTCCAGTATTTCATCCTTACATACAGGACCCATAAATAAAATAATATCTATTTTTATTATTTGCTCTTACCAACATGTCTATTTAGTCTAATATGACCATGAACAATTTTAATTAACCTTACTTTTACTTTTTTCCTTGTTTATCTGATACACTGTGTGTAGAACCCATAGTTCATAAAAATTCAGGAGTAAATATTGGCCTTACATATGCTAAAGAAATCAGCTAACCTCTAAAGATTAAAATTAAGGAGCTTCTTGGTGCCCTAGAGTGTATATTTCATTAATCATTCATTTTGACTTCTTCATTTTTATTTATTAATTTGTAGATAAACATGATAGTGCACAGGGTGAATTGCTCTTAAAGAAGGCTATCAGTCTGGTTGTCTTCATTAGAAAAATACATTATAGTTTACACCATGTAATCTTCAATAAAGTACTCATAATTTTGAGAATTCAAAACAGAAAATAACCCAAAAATAACTTGAAAGGACAATATCCAAATCATCTCTCTCATTAATCTATCAATTTCATCACAAAAGGCACCATAATGCCTATTTCTAAGCCATAGTACAGTTATTGCTAAATAAAGGAAACCCTAGATTCTTAGCATTCATTTTAAGACCAAGAGTTGACTTGGACTCTGAGAACTTGTTCCTTCAGATATCTCAGGAACTGCACCCTCGAGTGATGCTTAGCTCATTTTTTATTTAAACTGAAATAGTATCTGTACCATGAGTTGGTATAATAAAAGCTACGACCAATCCTTATTTTATTAGGTAATCTTGCAAGTTTAGGTAAACTTCTTTAGGCCAGATTATGTCCATATTGTAAAAGTTATTCATATAACAGTAAAATCTAACTGGTTTGTAAAATAGAATATTTCATAGTGGAAGGAATTTACTCTACTACAGGAAACATAGCTTGTTCTAAAGAACTCAAATAGGTAAGATGTGAGGGATTTCAATGAGAACAAGATTCGAGGTTTTCAAATCGGGTTTGATCTGTTAATATGATTTAGATACAGGCAATAGAATGTGCAAATAAACGTGGATTAAACTCTATGTGTATCTTAGTCTTGTAACTGGAATTCTAGAAGTCCCAGGTTAATTCAGCTGATTTAAGCCTGAGCTCCCAACTGATTCTTTATCCAATTTGATTTTTGGGGGAGAACCTTCAGAACAGGAAGGGAATATCGACTTAGAATTCCAATATCCAATATATAAACAAAATTGAAAGCCTGAAACCTAGACATGTTAACATTCCATAAACAAGGAGGGGAAACAAAAGGGCATCTGAAGGAAGCAAGCAAAGCAAGCCTTCAACACAGTGAAAAGACATTTGTGATTTGAATCACAAAAGAGAAACTCACATTCCAGGGACATGATGAAGGGACAACATGGGAAAGGTGCAGGATAATTCTGCACCAAGCTCTACCAACCCTGAAGGAGATAGCTACAATGGGATCTCCCTGGAAGTGACCCAAGAAATATTCTCTTTGCTTTCCTTCATACTACAAAATGTTTGACACAGCTCTGTGCATGGAACTTTTACAAAGCCGCATTTGGATGCAGAACAAAGAAAATAATCTGGTTTTCGATTAAAAAACTAACAAAAACAATGATTTTCTTGCTTTCTGGAAATCTCCCACTTTCTGTTTGTATTTCAGTGACCCAAACTTGTACATTAACGCAGCTGGTCTTCCAAAAGCCAACCTCTGCCATCATTAGTGTCAAAAAAGAATTATGGGTCTACCATGATTTTCTTTGCTCATACTTCATGCCTTGGATTTTTACACTATTAAATCTTATTTTCTGTTGGCAAAAATGAGAAGGTAAATAGCAACAAAACCTGGATGAATTAAAATTAAGCTTCAAAGTAGCAGCAGGTTGAAAAAAAAAATCAGGAGTTGATCTTTAAAACATTTCCTGCTTGGGAAAATTTTGGTCTCAGGATTTGGATTACTTTGTGCAAGAGTGATGACTGGGTCATTTTTTGTAAAGTGCCAAGAGAGTCATGATACAGTGTTAGATACTTATTTTAACATTTTTTGGCACAACTGCTACATAGAGGTCAGATAAATGTATGTTATAAGCAAAAAATATGATGAACTGGTTCTCAGGATATGATATTCCATACTCTGATATTTAACAAAAAAGTGATATTTTCTTTGTAATTGTTTGTCCAGAAATAAAATTACAAAAGAAGCAAAGCATTTAAGGTAAAACCATTAGAAAATGTCTTTAAATTAATAGTAATCATCATAGCTAAATATTTAACACTCTTTACTCTGAAAGGAAAATAATACCCTAAATTATACAAGCATTAGTAATAGAAGTTTATGAAACTAAAATATGGCTTTCACACAGACAGTCCTAAATGTATAACAGATTGGCTTATGATATTTCAACTTCATGATGATTTATTACAAATTACAATTTGAACTTTAATATTCATCCAAAATTTTGATAGTGGTCATTAGCAGTGAGCCACATTTCCAAATCAAGCAATCACATGATTCAACCATGTGTATAATATATCATATTATTTTACTAAGCTATCATACTTTGTACATTAGAATTGACTTTTGGTATTATAATCATGATATGTTCAATACAGGAGTCTTCATCATGATATAACCTCATCATAATTTAATGAGCATCTATATTTTGAGAATATAACACTCATTTGCATGATGCCTGAGATGAAAGAGCAAGTGCACAAGAATCATTAGCAAAGCAGAATTATGAAAGCAAGATGACCAGTTGTTTACAGAATGTATATAGTATTACTGAGGTTGCATTTAACATTCATTTCATACTGTTATGAGGGTGTTTAGGGTGACTGAAGATAACCATAATACTTTTGCTGATTATCAGATCATATTACTCTCTCTTATATCCATTCACAGCTTTTTAGTATACTTGTATTTCTTACTTTTCTTTTGCTGTGATAAAACTCATGACCAAGTAACTCATAAAAGGAAGAGCTAATTTGAGCTTATAGTTACAGATATAACAGAGTGCATTACAGCAGGGAGGCAAGGAGGCAGAGGTGGCCTGAGTAAAAAGCATGGTGCTCAGATCTTCAAACAGCACAGTAAGTAGAGTGTGACAGGAAATTCCCCAAGGTTTAAGAACTCTCTAAGCCTGCCCCTAGTGACACATTTCCTCCAGCAAGGCCAGGCCTTCCAAGATCTCCAAAAGCAGCGCCACCAACTGGGGACAAAATATCCATATACATGGAGCCTATGACGAGTATTCTCACATAAACCACCACAATATTCAAACAAAAATCCCTATCCCTTGCCTTGGGTGAAAGAGTGTGATACAGATTTTGTATTTTGACTTAAGTCTCCAAAGACACATTCTCTGCATTTTGAACAGTTCTTAGTTTCTGCATTAAGAGCAGTTCTCTGCAAACAGAAAATTTTCTGATGACATCAGGGAGCTCCGCTAATCTATGATTAGAGACATATGAATTTAGATAGTAGTTTGCTACTAAACTCACTTAGGGAAATAATAGTAGTGAGATCATTGATGGGACTGTGAGCTCTCCGACCATGGAGTCTTAGACAGATTTACCATACAAAGCTTACATTTCCTCCTGTGAAATTGTTAAGATTTAAGTAGCCCCCATAATATTTGTGCCACTATTGCACCCATGAGCTTATCTTGCCAAACAGATCATTATGGAAACTCACAGGATTCACAGATGGATAAGACTTTTGATGACTTCCCACAACAGCCTATAAAACACCTTTTTGAAAGCTTTCCATGTCAATTGCAATCTAATTGCTATTCTGTTTCTATTATTCCCTTTTGTTCATTTTTCTACAATCATTCTACAACCAATCTATCAATATAATTTATATCATCTATTTATGTAAGTGGATTATCCCCTTATTTCTCTTTGCTTGTTTTCTAAAATTCATCTTTTCCTAGAATATGTGAAATGTCATCTTCTTCAAATATTTCATGAGTTTTCTTTCCCTCAATTTATTTTTTCTTTGGTAGATATTATTATATATAAAATGTTAAATAACCATTATTCATGTTTATTATCAACTAAAAGATAAACTTCTTGAAAAAGGTTAATTTAAAAAAATAATGTAATATATTTTAATGATTTCTACTTCATGTAACGTGTTTGAGAGATCTTCACCTCTATTACAAAGTTGTACCTCTCTTCTATAAGTTTTAAGGATTTCTTTTCACATTTTATCTGCCATACATATAATGATTTTTCTTTTTACTACAAAATTTCGATAAATTTTATTTCTCATGGAAAACCAATTCTGACAATATGATTTACTGACTAGCCCATTTTGTTACTGTTTTATGGTTATGATATGCAGAGTTTCTATGTACATTTGAGTCTCTTTCTAAGCTTTTGTTTTCAATTGTTTTATTTCTATTATTTTTGTTTTTTAAATTAAAAAAATTGAAATTTTTGCAATTGTTATATGATATATGATAATATTTATATTCCTCTCACAACTGTACGTAACCTTATTGCTCCCAATCCAATTTAATGTAATGTATTTTATTTATAATAAGGCCCATAGGGTCTAATTAGTGTCTACAAATGTTCTTCAGTATGGGTCCTTCCACTAGATGTGGTTATCCTACAAAGAGTCCCAAAGTTGAAAGAGGTTGTGTGCTCCTACCAGCAGCCATTTTTTGTCACAATTTCCTTACATGAGGTGGTGCATTTTATCAGCTTTCTCATATCTTTGCTGGGATTTTTTTTCTGATCTAAGCTTGCATGGAATTTTTGCATGCTTCCACTGTGGCCGTGAATTCATATGAGTAACTAGCTGTCTGAAAAACCCTGGGACAGAAGCATTATAAAAATATTTTATTATTTTAATTTTGTTTTAGGTATATGAATGTGTTACATGCATGTGTATGAATGCACTAGAATTGCAAATTGCTCATGGAGGTAAGAATAGGGCATTCGATCCCTTAGAATAGGAGTTACAGACAGCTATTACCCAGATTCATGTAATCATGAAGATGTCTGGTGGGGCATTGAGCAAAAATTTGTATAGAAAAGACTGGTTCACTTAATGTTTAGCTACTTTTACTTCTTCGTTTTATACAGAATATCTATTTTAAAACTATAACAATTATGAAATATATGATTATTTTCAATTTAGATTAGGATCTTAAGGCCCAGCAGAATATCAAAATCTAAATAAGTATTATAAAGGAGGCCATTTATAGAAACTCAGAACTCTGAAATGCAAATATTTTATTAATCATCACTAGGTTTAGACACAGTACATGAAGAAATTAAGTCTGTGGTAGCCCCAAGGCTTATTCCCTCTGGCTAACTTTCATAGTGGCATGGAGGCTGCTCATGGGAAAAATATAAGAACCAGTTTTATGCAGTTCTGATCCCTATGAGCTAAAATGATGTGGTTGACTAGAGGTAACCAAGGTTGTCATAGTGGCATAAAACTTATGAGGTATTTAACCAGTGTCATATTTAATTTGATGCCCACCCATAAGAAGAAACATATTCCTGGTACAATAGATGGGCAAGAACAAGCCAATCATCATTGCAACATAGAGTGAGGAGGGGCTCATAAGGCTTCACCTTTAGCTGAGTAATAATTGAAAGCTTACGATTCCTGGGGAATCAACCTCATTTAAGGATAGGGCCTCTGGTTTGGCGATAATTCTCCAGTGGATATTACCATATCCATAGGTACCTCATTGCAGAAATTGACTATGAGTTTTAGAAAAATAGAAGCCATGAAGTTGAGATGGTATTGAGAGTTAGTAGGAGAGCAGGAGATGAATATGATCAAAATGCATTATGTTCATGTATAATACAATATTCTCAAATAATTAAAACATTATATTAAACAACTCTTAGAAATAAATGTAACCATGTAAATGAAAAAAATTGTGCAACAGAAACTTTAAGAGATTGAAGAAGAAAATGAAGATGACAGTACAAAATTTAAAGATCTCCCATTCTCATGGATCACAATATTTAATAATGTGTAAATGTTCATTTAACCAAAAAGAATATACAGATTTATAGGTACTACAATCAAGATTCCAGAGATGGCCAAAAGCATTGCAAATTGTACATGAAAACAGTAAAGACTAATGATACCCACGACAATTCTGAACAAAATGATTATGCAGGAACTATCATTATAACTGATTTCAAGTTATGCCACATTCTCAGAGTAATAAAAAGAGATTGGTATTATCATAAAAACAGATGCAAACAATGAAGACCCACATAAATAAGTCCATGCACATATAGCTACCTGATTTTTGACAAATATACCCAAAATACAGTAGATGAAATGTCAAATCTCCAACAAACTGTGCTGGGAAACCTGGATATCAAAATATAGAACAATGGAACTAGATAAATATATGCACGAGAAATAAGACCAGTGTATAAGTTTTGCTTCTGTTATAATAAAACACCATAGTCAAGGCAACATACAGAAGGAAGAGTTTATTTGGCTTGTTGTGCCAGGACCATGGCAGTCTATCACAGTGGACGAAGCATGACAGAAGTCAATCAGAAAAGAGCTGAGAATTATCATCCTCAAGAATGCTGAAGAAGCATATACAGCACAACTGTAAGTGGGGCAGGACTCTGAACTCTAAAAGTCCCCCCATTAGGTATTTCCTCCTACTAGGCTACACCTTCTGAAGCATCTTATACTCTCCCCAAATAGTGCCACTAACTGACAAAGTTATCAAATACTTCAGGCTTTAGTAGACATTAAAAAAAGTCACAGACAATAATAGACATAAGAATTCATGAAATAAAAATGACTTTGAATAGTAGATGAAGCTTAATCTATTGAGGATGCAGCCCAGGGAATAGGAGAAATAACTTAAAAATCCCATAAAGATAAAAGTAATATCTAGGTGTTCTATACCTTATGAAAAAATCTCCATGGGTACAAGTAAACATTGTATTGTGCAGCTATCTTTCTAGTTCCAGCTGGTGAAAAAAAAACCTCTTTATTTTTAAATATGTTTGTGTGTGTGTGTGTGTGTGTGCGCACACGGGCATGTGTGTACGTGTGTGTGTATGTGTGTGTGTATGCATGATGCAGCCAAAGGAATGGGAAAAATTATTTACCTGCTCTACATTTTATAGAGGATGAATAACTGAAACATGAAAGTAACCGAAAATCTAAACTCCAAGAAAGCAAACACCACACTTGTAACATGGACTATGGAACTAAATACAGAATGTTCAAAGAAGAAATACAAATTCCTGAGAAATACTTAAAAATTATTCAACATACACAAAAAGTATTTCAACACTATTAGCCATTATACAAATGCAAATTAGAACTACTTTATGATTCTATATTAACCCAGTCAGAATTCCTATCAATATGAATCCAAATGCCATCAAATGCTGGCAAGATTGTAGGAAAATAGAAACTCTTTTACATAGTTGATGTGAGTGTCAACTAGGGTAGCCACTTCGAAAGACAATCTGGAGTTTCATCCAAAAGTAGAAATACAATATGATCTACCCATATAACACCTGGCTATATAATCAATGGAATTTATATACCATTAAAGAGATACTTTTATACCCAGGCTCATTTTATCTCTATTCATAATAGGTAAGAAATGGAATCAGAATAGATGTCCACTGATTTATTAATGAATGGTGAAAACATGGTTGTTTTAGTCACTTTTCTGTTGCTGTGATAAAACCACCATGACCAAGGGAACTCATAAATGGAAGAGTGTATTTGATCTTATGATTGACAGTTCCAGGGAATTGGATTTCATTGTGGCAGAAGGCATGGTGGCTGGGGCTGGAGTCGAGGTTCACATCTCCAATGAGCACAGGAAGGAGAGAGAGAGAGAGAGAGAGAGAGAGAGAGAGAGAGAGAGAGAGAAGATGGAGCCTGCAAGGCTTGTTAAACTCACTAACCCTGCCCCCGGTGACTTACTTCCTTTAGCATGGCCACACCTTCCAAGATCTCCCAAAACAGCACCATCAACTGGGGACAAAAATGTCTGAATACTTGAAGCCTATGGGGGACACTCTCATTCAAACCACCACATTCCACTTCATGGCCCCCATAGGCTCATGACCAAATAAAATGCATTTAGTCCAACCTTAAAAGTCCCTGTATTCTTTACCAGTCTCATTTCTACTCAAAAGTCTACAGTCCAAAGTCTCTTCTGAGACTCAGGCCAATCTCTTAACTGTAAGCTGTAAAATCAAAGGACCAATTATATACTCCCAAAATACAGTGGAACTGAATACACATTCCCATTCTAAAAGGGAGGAATAGAAGCATAGTGAGGAAATACTGGACCAAAACAAGACCAAAAACCAGCAGGACAAACACCAAGTCTAGTAATTTCTGGAACTTTACTTCCAAAGAGCTTACATGGCTCAGCTCTTCCACCTTTGTGGGCAGCATACATCTCTTTCTTAGGCTGATACCACTCCTTGTATGCAGCTCCCCTTGGCAAATATTTCACAGCTTTGGAATTTTGAATGTCCTCTTGGGGTCTCCACTGCCAACCAGGCTACACAGCTTCATTCAGTGACCTATCAGGGACTTCTTTATGCAAGGACACCTCTGCTGCACTCTGCCTGGCCTTGGTGGCTCTCTGAAACTGCAGAGGAAGAACTTATGACCCCTTCACTCTTGCATCCTTTGTGCCTCTAAAGCCAGCAGCACATGAATGAAACTCCTGAGTTTGGCTGCAAGTTCTGGATGGACTCTGTCCTATTTCATCCACATTCTCAACTTTTCTCTGCCCTTTCAGTATTTTCATTCCAAAAATTAGAGGCTTATCTGAGTGTGGTCTTACCCTGAAGCTACTCTCCCCATTGTTTACTTGTAAATATCTAGGCATCTCCTTAATCACTTTAATCTTTTTTATATAATTGTTAGTTTAATGTGCAATCAACTTAATAGCTTCAGATAAAATAGTATTAAGGTAGCATAGGAGTAAAGGTGGAAAATTATGTAATTTGGAAATATGAAGGCCCAGGACTTCTTACTAATACAATGCGGCTTAGTTTCACACATCAGTCTGCAAATGGTATTAAAGGTCTATTAAAAGTGCAACAAACCTTAAATCAAAGCTCATGAAAATTTAAGAAGAAAGATATAACTGCAGAGTCAAACCATACAAAATAAAGTTTCCTTGTGCTCCCCACCAGCCCATCTTCAATTTAGAAGACCACAAAATTTAAGTTACAGAACATAACCTAGTTGTTACATAGATATGAGAAGTTTCAAACTGCTTACTGTCTGGCTTGGTCCTTACTGGAATAGGTTACATTAACAAGTGCAGTTTCTGAATCAGTGTTCACTTGCTCACAGTTCTCCATCACTCCATACTGGAGTAGTAAACTATCCAGCACCTCCCATTGTAAGTGGGGCAGAATATATCGTATCTGAAGTTTCCGATCCCTCTGCCATTTGGGGACCGAGTGCTCAACTTCTATTGGTTTCCCATGTAGTTCCATTTTATCTGATAGCTCCTCAATGACCTTGAGGGCCCAGCTCTCGTCTGGGCAGTGCACGAATGCGTAGTTGGTCTTCACCAGGAAGGGTCTCAAAACCTGGATCTTGGCGTCCTTGAAGAGACTTTCCAGGTCTGATGGGATGGCATTGTCGCTGAGGTTCCCGATATAAAATTTGTTCATTGTGACGAGTGGTTGTATTAACAAAAGGAGAAAAATCAGAAATTAAAACCACCCATGGGGATGGATGGACAGACTGGGTGGGTTTTGTTTCCTGGTCTCCTTGCCTGTGAGACCCACACACAGAGAGAACAGGGCACTGGAACTGCGAGCAAGCGATCAGATCGGAAGCTGCAATCACTTTAACCTTATCAAAGGCATCCTCTCCTTCACATGCCTTGGATCCAACATTAATCTCCCTACTGCACTTTTCCAATCCAAACTGTACAGTCTGCATTTCTTTCTGCCCCATTTGCTCTTTTTCACTGTAGATCTGTATAATATTCACCATTAATAGCCACACCACCATTTCTATGTTAAGCTGTCTTGAAATATCCTCTGCCAAAGAAATTAGTCTATTGCTTTTCAACTTATCCTCAGGCAAGCATTTAGGCTATGGTAAACTCTAGCCAGACTCTTTGACAAAATATCCCAGTTGTTACTTAAGTCCTTATTTTCCTCTGGAACTACATTTTTTGTAGCAATACTTTCTTCCAGTCTTCTACTAGAAAGGCCCATTAAGCTCTGGTTACAGTAGTCAACAGCTTTTTTAGCCCAAAGTTCCAAAGTCTTCCGCATTTCTCCAAGCGCCCACATGGTCAGTTTCTTCACAACCAACAGCCCACTCTCTGGTACCAAATACTGTATTAATCACTTTTCTGTTGCTGTGATAAAAGCACCATGACAAAGGGAACTTATAAAAGGAAGAGCTTATATGTGCTTACGATTAATTAGAGTCTATTGTGGCTGGAGGCATGGTGACAGGAGCTGGAGCAGAAAGCTGAGGTTCACATTTTCCAATGAGCACAGGAAGCAGAGAGAGCAAATGGAGCCTGCAAGGCTTATTGAACTCATTAAGCCTATCCCCAGTGACATACTTCCTCCAGTATGGCCACACTTTCCAAGACTTCCCAAAACAGCGCCACCAACTGGGGACAAAAATGTCTGAATACTTGAAGCCTATGGGAGACACGCTCATTCAAAACACCACAATGGTACACAATGGAGGTTTATTCTCGTATAAAGTAAAATGAAATTTGGTTGTATGTGGATAAAACAGGAAGAAATTATACCAAGATAACAGAAGCCTAAACATAAACTTCACATGTTCTCTTTTACATATTGAGCCTAGCCTTGACTATTAAGTTTTATGTAAACAACTTTGAGTCTTTAGGGGAGCCATAAAACTAAGCAGATGAAAGTGGGAGGGATTGTCTTAATGGAGAAAGGAAGACAGTGTCAGTATCAAATTGATAAAATGAGCTCCAAGAGTCGGAATTCTAGGGATAAAAATGTTGAGTGATAAGGGTCAAAGAATGTGAGAAACCAAGTGATGGTGATGGTGATGGCTGAAAACTGAGGGGGTATGAAAAATGCCACATAGAAGTCAACTATCTAGCTACCCAGTTATAAAGGTGAAAAGAGAACTTGATGCCTATATCCTGTAAGTCTACAAAATGCTGAACCTAGAAGAAATGGGTAACTAAACAAAAATCTCTCTATAAGATTTATTTGTCATGGAGAACATTGAATCATTTAGACCAATATAGGTTATTGTACTTTTGTTATTGTTGTCATTACATACTACAGCTTGTTGATAAGCCCTAGTACTGATGATACCACACAACTTCTATGCACGATAGAGCTGGAATTGAGCACCAGCACTCTCTCTTCTGGCTAGGGTTTGTAGTGCTAGATGTTATACAGGATGATAAAGGATTAAAGGCATCAGTGCTTTTACACAGCTTTGAACTGTATGAACTACAATCATAACCTGCCTGAAAAATTTTCCCATTGTTTCAAGAGCAGCAGGACGGTTTTGTAGGTACACCAACCATTCCCTGATTTGATTTGAGATCCACCCCCCCTCAAGAAAACCTTACCTAATACTGAAAACCTAGTTAGCATCTGTGACTGAGGAGATCTTAGACAACACGGGAAAATCTCCTACTGCTGCTTAGCTAAATTGGAATTGTTTCAGACCTCCTTTTAAACTGTTCATTCTTTTTATACCAAAGACAAAGATTATTCTCAGCCTTAATAAAAAAACCCACTCTTTGGAATGAACACATGTGAATATATGTACCTATGTCTGAACAAGATGCTGACAGTAAAGGCTAGTTGAGTGCTCAACCCTAAGCCAAACATTTATTTATACAACCACCTAAAGCCTTGGGAAATATTTTAGAAGAGGTATAAAAATAATGTAAGAGCACAAAGACTGAAACTGAGAGAAAGATGCAGGACAGTTATGGCAGAATACATGATCTGGGATGGGGTGGGGGGAAGGGATAGGGAAATATGCCTGAACTGAATTGGAAAATGATGTATGAAATACACAAAGCATCAATAAAAAAATGAGAAAAAAAAAACAAAGACTGAAACAGTGAATACAAAATGTTACCTTTTAAATACAACATGGTCATATTGCAATCACGAATTCACAACCACTACAATACTGGTATTGGGCCTAAAGGAATCTGGCCTTACCAACAGTAGCTATGCATTTGAAAGTGTTCTTAGAATCATGCCTCTTACTGTTGAACTATTTATTAGCAACTGGCATATTCTAGAAGGAGGTATATTATCCAATTATATACTCGCTGGGGAAACCACCCAGCATCTAATGAATTCTTACAAACTCAGGGTCATATAGAAAACCCTAGATAGCTGTCAACTACAAAACAAAATAAAAAGTCATTAATATGGGAAAGATATTTATAGGAGAGGCTGGCAGGGGCAGGAGGGTCATCAGAAAAGGGGAGGGGGCAGGAGTACTCAGAATGTTTTATATAGATATACAAAGAGGTCAAAGAACAAAATTTATGCATTAAGAAAAACAAGTTTGATGTAGCCTATAATTTATCATTTCAACTAAACTTTTTTATGTCTAATTTGTTTTTTCTGTAAAATAGGCTTTTGTTCTTACAAAAGTATTAGTTATATTCATTGGAGAAGTTATAGTACCTTTCCAGTTTTATAGCAATATAATTAATTATATGACTACACATTTTAATATGGTGCTACAGTACTGGCTCAATGTGTAAAGTGTATTTCCTGCTTTTTTGGGCACCACATTTCAGCGCTTAAGAGCCATCTAAATGGCTCTGAACCTCCTGTAACTCCATCTCCAGGTGATACGATCTACTTTTCTGGCCTCTGTGGGTACCTGTGCTCATATGCACATATCCATATTAAGACACACACATATAAACATAAATTAAAATTTGAGAATGATAAACATTTTGAATATGATATAATTGCATTTCGTGGATTAAGAAAGCTATTATGAACCTGGGATGGTGGCACATCCCTTTATTCCTAGCAATGGAGAGGCAGGGGCAGGCGGACCTCTATGAATTCAAGGCCATCCTGGTCTACAGAGTGAGTTCCAGGACAGCTGGAGCTACAGGGAGACCCTGTTTTGAAAAGACCCCCCCCCAAAAAATGATAGCTATTATGGAAATGAATGTTACAGTAAAATAATCTAATACATATTAGGATGCTTTTTATAGCCACAAAAATAAAACCACCTAATGATTTCATATGTTCATGAGATGTTGACAAATTTTGAAATGTATATTTTCAGTGAGAATATGAAATGGTACATTTACTGTGTGCCAAAGATATATAAAAATATATGATCTAGACATTTACCTATTGGGTATGTGCCCAAAATGAATGAAATTAGCATGTGAATAAACTTTTGTACTCTCATGTTCTACACACTAATACTCATAATAGTTAATTTAAAGAGTTTACCTAAGTTTGTACCAAAGAAGCAATGGATGAAGAAAATGGCCCATTAATCGACAACAGAATTAATTCTACTCAGTCTTCAAAAAGTATACCCTAATATTTATTTTCATATTTTTATTTTAAGTGTATAAGTGTTTTGCCTGTATGATGTTCAACTGTGTTGTACAATGTCTGTGGAGGCAGAAGAGGGCATTGCATCTCCCGGAAGTGGAATTATGGGTGGTTTTAAGCCTCTATGTAAGTGCTGAGAACTGAATCAATGTCCTCTGCAAGAGCAGCCAGTGCTCTTAAGTGCTGAGCCGTATCTCTAGCTCCTCATCCTGATATTTGTTACATCAAAGATAAACCTGCATTAATAAACCTCACATTGAAACACTGGAAAGCCATATTGACTTTTTCAGTTATAGGAATTTGGAAATAGCTAAATGCATAGAAATGGTAGGGAGAAAGTTGCTAGGGACTTTTATGTAGGAGAAATTGGGATTGTTCAATGTCATAGTGTGTATAGAGTCCCAGTTATGCAAGGGGAAAGGATTACTGAGCTCTATCCTATTTAATATTCCATCTACAGTTAAAAATAACATACTGTATACCTACATTTTTAGGAGGGTAAATCTCATTATATATTCTTATTACAATGAGAAATTATGAAATATGTTAAAATACTGTTTTAGTCAGTGTTGTTTGGCATTTTGATTAATAGGTGACTGTAATTTTTTTAGTTTTATGATTACCAGAGAATGTCTATGTTAGAAGCTGCTTTAAGAAGACTTATTTTCTTACTTTGCTATATGTTTGGCATATAATAGAAATTATTATGTTCTTTAAAAGAATAAAATAGACTTTCTTAATGTTAGCAATGTTGAAATTTGGAGATGAATAAATAGTTTTGTGTTTTTCTTTCCTGTATACCGTAGGATACTACACAGCATCCACAATTTCTACCTTCTACATATTAGTAGTGCCCTTCCCAAGTTATTACAATCAGGAATGACTTCTGACATTGCCAAATGCTCCCTCGTATACACCTGTTACAAACTACTGCTGTAAAGGAATTATGGTTGTTCTTGATTGGGACTGGAGACTTAAATGAAACAGATTAAAAAATTACCCATCACTTTAGTTATAATTACAGAATTTCATCGGCTATACTGCAGTCATGCAAACAAATGCAATATATTGATGAAATTAGGGTACTTAACATTTCCATTAAAGTAATGAACAATTCTAACTATAATGTTAGTTTTGATTGTCAATTTTACTGGATCTGTATTCAACTCAGAAACATGCTTCTGTGTGTGTGCATGCATGTGCGATTGTGTCTGTGTATGTGTATGAGAAAGTGAGACATAGAAATATATATATATATATACATGTATGGCTCTCTATATATAATTATCTATTTATCTATATCTAATTATCTATTTATATCTATATCTATAGATATAGATGTAGATAATTATATATATATATATATATATATAGAGAGAGAGAGAGAGAGAGAGAGAGAGAGAGGAAGAGAGAACAGTATTTCCTGGAAGTATTTAGAGAGATCTCTTTTCTAGAATGAGAGGAACCATCCACCTTCCTTCCACCTGCAGCCAAAATACAAGAAATTTTGAGTCAATTTATCTGCCATTGCTGCCCCTCCTGATGCTGCTATCAGTTTTTGGTAATAATCAAAAACCAGTTCTTTTTTCTCAATCTCTCTTCCTATGTGGACTGTAGACAAATGACTCCAATAATATTTGATGTTTGTAGCAGAAGATTGGGATAACTGTGACATCCAGTCTCAGAGAGAAAGCAGTTTTAAGGTTTTCACTCTCTCCAGTGTGAGGACAGTCATTGTGGGACTATGAACTCTTTATCCTAAAAACCAATCTAATAAATTTCCTTGTAATATATACTTATTCTCTTCCACTAGACAACTCTGACTTATACATCAAGTATAGTATTTTGTACTTGGAGACTTCAATAGTGTTGTGTAGTTAATAACAAATTTAAACATATTGCTGTTAACTATTGTGATATATTATTTATTCCTTCTATATTGGTTCCCACTATACAATTCACACCCCTCCCTTTTCCAGCCTCGAGAAATCACTTATCTGTGTTAAGTCAACTTTTTAAGTATTCATATATAGGAGATAGCATATAGTTTTTGAGTTTTTGTGTCTGTATTATTTTGCATAATATAATTTCCTCTATATGGAGAGTTTTAAAGAAAATATGGGGGCTGAAGAGATGCCTCCACAAAGTGCTTATGTAGTAAGTAGGGGAGCTTCAGCTCAGTCCCCAGAAACTGTATAAAAATGATGCACTCTGGGGCTGGAGAGATAGCCTAGCGGTTAAGAGCACCGACTGCTCTTGCAGAGGACCCGTGTTCGATCTCCAGCACCCACATGGCGGCTAAGAACCGTCTGTAACTCCAATTCCAGGAGAACTCCAGTTTCAGGGGAATCCGAGACCCTCTTCTGACCTCTGCGGCATGGCATGACACGGGTGCACAAACCTACATGCAGACGGTACATTGATGCACTCTGTTAATCCCAGCATTGGGGTAATGGAGACACATGGATACCTGGTACTTTCAGCCCAGCCAGCTTACCTTAATTATATGAAGTTGTGGCCAATGAGAAACCCTGTATGTGATACTGTCCTCTGGCTTCTACATGTAGAATTTTTTTTTTCCTTTTTATCTTATGGGTATGAGTTTTCAGCCTGCATGTATATAAGTGGAACCATGCTTTTCATTGCCTGTGGAAGTCAGAAGAGGGCCTTGAGTCCCCTAGAACTAGAGTTACAGATGGTATTTAGTCAACATCAAAGAGCTAGTAATTGAAGCTGGCTCCTTTGCAAAGGTAATCAGTGTTCTTAATTGCTGAGACATCTCTCCACCCACCAAAAAATTTTAATTTCCTGATGATTAATTTGTGAGTTTTTCTTCAATTTCATAAAATATCAGAGAAAAACAAGTTAAAGGAAGAAGGATTTATTTTGGTTTATGGAATAAGAAGTCTCAGTCCAAGGTCAACACTTGCCTTTGTTCCTGCACCTGTGTTGAAGCAGAATCCTCATGGTGGGGTGCATGTATAAGAGAAGATCTGCTCTGAGAGAACAGAAAGGAAGGCTGTTATATATTATATAATATTTAATATCCTGGAGCCTGCTGCTATGGACAAGCATCCTGAATTATGTTCCAGTTCTAAAATGGGCTATCACATCTAAATACCATCAAAATATCATACATCCAGCAATGGACTAATTCATTTATTAGGGTGGAGCAAACCATTTCTCCAAAATTTCCCCTGTGCATATTGAATTGGTAACAAGTTTTTCACAAACTATTATTTTGGGAAGATATAATATTATATTATACATATATGTATAATATATATATATATATGTATGTATAACATATTGTATATAATATATGTGTAACATAATATTATATCTTCTGGAAATTCCAAGAACATCTGAATGTGGGAAGATCTTGAAGATGACTTAAGTTATAGACATATGAATGGTGGAGTTATTTATGGTGGGGATAAATGTAGAAATAAAGCCTTAAATTAACACTGTTAAATTCGTCTCTTTATTAAAAAAGTAAAGTTATACTTTTGAAAAACTCTAGAATGAATGACAGAAACATGTTCAGGCTTAATGAAAATCAGAACACCGAAGTAGTTAGAGGGCAAAAACTTCAATGTCCACTTTAAGTCATATTTATTCATTATATGTTTGCACTTATTCTGCACTTTTTGACTCTCCTGTTCCCTTTATGACTTTTCCATTTTTAAAGTCCTACATTCATTTGTATAACTTGAAGAACTTTGTTGGAACTAGAGAAACTTGCACTTAATGTCTAAAAAGAGATAAAACATGTTCCATACTTCTTACCATAAGTGTTATGCTCATTGTATACACATTTCCCAAATTACTTTTATGAGAAATGATAGGGCTTTCATTGGGCCCTTTTGATTCCTGGCGTGATTCCTAGTCCAGTGGAAGAAGGGTGCTGTGTCCAGATCAAGATCACTGATCAGGACAAGGTTGAAATTGTAATGTTTTGAAATGAATCTGAGTTAAATGTTTTGTTTCAATTTAGGTTTAAATTTACATTTCTGGAAACTAGAATCGCATGTCTTATGATCCGGAAAGCTGTGCATTGCCTCTCAAGTCACCTTTATACTGTTGTTGCAAAATTTTTAACATAACTTATTCGGTCCTTTTCTTGTGTTCTTGTCATTAACTACAACAGCTCAGTGGTGAGGTAATCTTGCCAAATGGCAAATATATCAGCCTTTCTGGGAAATATCAGATGGCTTTAAAGAGGTAGGCTAGATAAGAAGGATCTAATCCAAAAAATCTAATATTTTCTAGGGGAAATCCATTATGCAAACACAGCGCTGATAAAGAACTATAGCAAGAACTAAAAGTATTTTGGGGGCCACCTATCTATTTTAATCCTAGCCTGTATGAAGTCAGTATGAGTTGTAGTAATGTTTCCATTCCCCAGTAGTTTCAGCGGTTTATGCAAGCTTTTGTGTAAGTTTTTAATACCTTCCCCCCTTCCATGACATTCTTTGTAAATATGTGCCAGTGAATCATCATTTTTAGCTCAAGAACTCATACTAGTCACTTTTGTTGTGAGCCTCTGTGATTCCCCTTTTGACTCCCACACAAAATCTGTTAGCCCTTCTTTGTGCCTCAGCTGTATCATGGTCATTCTCAGTCATCGTAATGCATTATAATCTTTTTGTTTATTTACTTGTCTCCTGGGTTAACAAATATACAACTTTAAGAAGAAAAAGAGCACGTGAATTCTTCAAGTGAGTGATAAGCATGATTCATATGAAGCATTTGTGGCACTAGAACACTGTTGTCCTTGCCCATTTGCCTGACCTTCCATAACTACCACATGGTGCTCAGTCTCAAATGGGCTTGGTAATGTTCCATTCATTCTGGAATACTGACACCCCTTGTACATGCCCATAACACCTGTTGCTTGATCTATAATAAAACGTATTCCTCTACACATTTTCTGTTTTTTTTACATTTTTATCTTTCTATTATTTTATTTATTTTATATTTTGCTATTTCTTTTTATTTTCATTTTTTCACATTTTGTATTACTCTAATATATGGATATATACCCTCCATACACAATTACAAAGTCTGAAAATAAATGGTCAGTTAATACCAGAACCCATAAAGGAGTTCACATTATAACAGCATAGTTGCCTTCAGTTAAAAAGAAATATAACATTAACTTTTCTCAGCTTGCCTTTCAACTAGAGATTTGGTGCTGCCATCCACAAATGAGGGATACCATTCATTGTTTCTTTCTCTGAGACTCTGTTACTTATACGTTTTCTTTTGTATTCTATTTTTTGTAAACAAGTGAGTGCATAAATTGCACTAGATTCATTTTTGAAGGCAAAATTCACTCAATTATTAAAAAATCTTTATTTTTCCTACCTCATGCGTTTAGGGAAAGCTGTAAAATTTAAATGAAACAAGAGCCATGGGGGTGAAACAAAAACTTTTAGTGAAACATACTCTTGTCTTTAAAAAAATGGCAAATAATCTTTCTCTTCCTTTTATATGCAAAACTACTTTATAAGATGGTGACACAGTCTTATACTGAAAACTGGGATGGATAGAAAACAGTGAAAAGTCTTTTAAACTTATTTTGGCAAGTAAGAAAATCCTGTCAGGCAGGTGTACTTAGAGGTTTCCACCTTCAGAAAGAGAACCAGCAACTGGAGCTGTTGGGGGCAATTAGATTTTCTTGGTTCCCCTGTCAATTGCCTAATTTGAATAAGTGATATTATGGGAGTCACCTAACTATTCAACAATGAGCACAGACTGATCTTCAGCTAGGTTCTCAAAATCACTAAGATTTTATTTTACAAAACCCCAAATCATGTTAAATGCAGGTCTTGCTTAAACACCTTTTGTATTCACATTTGCAAAAACATCTATCTACAGAAAAGTTTCGTGAACAATATACATATTTTCACTATAATATATAGCCCTAAATTTGATTTTTCATCTTATCCTTTTGGAATTTATTTTACCTTTTCTTAGATTCCTGATCCCTGATCACGTCATACATAAAAGCATGGTTATTTATAAAATAACACATAAATGTCCTATAGCTGAGTTTATAAAAATTTTAATAAACATCTAATGAATAATCAAGTTTAAGAAATACTTAACAATATCTGAAAAACATAAGTAGGACCAGAGTTTGTGTATCTGTAAATAGAAATGCACAAACTGGCTAGGCATGGTGAGATGCAGCTTTAATCTTAGCACTCAGGAAGCAGCAGATAGATCTCTGAGTGATTAAGGCCAGTCTGAACTACTTCAGCTAGAGCTACAGGGAGACTATATATATATATATATATATATAATTTATATAATCCATATTACATGTTATATATGTATAATATATGATAAAGTAAATAAGTATAAATAATAGTACTTCTCCTGATCAATTTTATGACTCTCGGAATCAATGTTTTGAAAGGAAGCCTTAATAACAAATTATGGAAGAAAAGAGGAATGTATATTATAGAACAAATGCTAAAAGGGAAATGCGACTGAGATAACTAATCAAACGCCTTGTAGAGGATATCAACAAAAGAAAATTTATCTAATCTTTTATCGTTTCTTGAATGCGAAATTAATACAAACCATCTGAGCTGAATCTTTGAACAATTGGCTGTTCATTGCTTCTTGGAAATACTCAACGCGAGTAATCAGAAAATCAGCATACAGTATTAACTGCATGGCAGATTAAAATGTGGCTCTTTGGGGGACAAGTTTTTGTCATTCCTCTCCATATTGAGTTTGCGTCTCTTTGGCAATGCCTATGGACTATAATATGCTGCAAATCAGTCCCCAGTCTGAATCCCAGCCTCAACTTGCTTTCATTCCCTCCTGGAACCATGTTAATATACAACTCCTCCCCCAAGCTCTTTTTGGTGCAATGAATAGTTGTGTGGATTGCAAATAAGGGATCCTACAGATTAATATACAAGATCTCTCTCTTTCCAAGATCTCCTGAAACTACAGATCACAAATCGGAAAATAAATACAAAAATTTTTTTCTATATCACTTATACGAATTTACCCCCAGAGTCCATGTGATTTAATACATGATTGAGATTTTTTTTGTATTATTTTTAAATATTATTATGATTTTAATTTGTTTTGTAATGAATGTAAATTGATCCTGCATGTTAAAAGGTGTTGTGCACCCGTGTCCCCGTGCAATGCCAGCGGAGTGTCAGAGAGAAGGGAGTTTCGGATTCCCCCCTGAACGGAGTTTTCACTCTGTGAATGGAAGAGTTTTACAGATTGGGTTTTTTTTTCTTAGCTCACATGTGTGGTTTGCCTGGAGGTGAATCAACCCCGTGTCCCTAGTCAAGAACAGTTGGTGCTCTGTATAAAGACACGCTTAGGCACCATGCTCTCCGCCTAATATGATATTTTTAAGAGACAAATCAATTTAATTGTAATGTAAATCCCATTTGTGTTTTCTTCAAAAATGTTTTTTCAAATGTTAAGGCAAAAAGAGAACAATGTTTTTTTTGTATAGCAAAGAAAAAAATAGAAAAACAAACTAAAGAATTTTTGTATGGAAAAAAAACAAAACCTAAAATTCTCCCCCTGTATTGAAAACCATTTTAATTGAAAAATTAAGGAGTGCATTATTTTCAATAAGTATACATTTGAGAACAAAGTCTGATTAACCAAATTTTTATTGATGATAATAAAAATTTTAATTATGTGAATCAATGGATGGAATAATGTTGATATTTCTAAAAGGTAAGAACTTCTTATTTTTCCTAAAAAAACATTGTTTTTTTTTTTTAAAAAAATTGAAGCTCAATTACTTCGTAGAAAAAGAAATTTTTAATTTTAAATAAGCAACTTATACCAAGACTTCAGGAAGCTATTATACTGAAATATATTTAGTTTTAGAATAATTTAATATTTCAATATAGTTGCAACTTATACATTCTTTTATATTTTAACATTTGTTTGTTGCTTTAAGTAGTTTTTTTTCATTGTTAATTACGGTGTTTTCCATGTAATAGTATAACTTGTTTTTTAAAAGAGTTTAAGAAAGGTATTGCAATAGTAGTTCCAATATTCAAAAGTAGTATAATGTGGCACCATACAACATAATAATAAACCACACATTCCAATGCATGTACACATATAGAATGAACATATATAATATCATATATGTGTAAAGTAATATATTACTAATAAAAGACTGATTTATGTTTTTTTCTTTCCTGAGCAGAAAATACATATCTCCCAATTGTTAAATTCTTTAGTGGAGTTTGTTGTTAGTTAAGTTTGTTTGCTACAGGCTACCTTCACAGAAAACTATTAGTGGCGCAATGTATTTATTTTCTGCCCTCCCAAAATGGTCTACCCAAAATTATGGGAATTGAGGTCCCCATCCTTTGTAAATTTGCAGGTTAATGAAACATTTTAACGTGTTTTTTTAATACTTTTAACCTTGAGATGGTCTGGTGACCATTTTCTAGAACAATTAAGAACTCAATTATTTTTACAGTTCAAAATTAGACACATCTTCCTCCCTTTCCCTTATCACCCACGAGCCACCCAGATCATGCATCCCTGGCCATCAAACTGTCCCTGCATCGTTTCTCTATCTTGTTGGTTATTTTATTTTTTATATTTAAAGGATTCACATTTTCCTCCTTAAATTTATATTACTCTANAGATTCTGAACTCAGTCACATCTGAATAAAACATGTTTTTTCTATATACCATACCAGTCCAGATAGTCATGGATTGATTATAATATAGATATTTTTTTAATATTTTATTTATTTATTTGTATGAATGTAATTGTCTGCATGTAGGTTTGTGCACCCGTGTCGTGCAATGCCGCGGAGGTCAGAAGAGGGAGTCGGATTCCCCTGGAACTGGAGTTCTCCTGGAATTGGAGTTACAGATGGTTCTTAGCCACCATGTGGGTGCTGGGGATCAAACCCGGGTCCTCTGCAAGAGCAGTTGGTGCTCTTAACCGCTAGGCCATCTCTCCAGCCCTAATATAGATATTTTAAGAGCAAATCATTTAATTTAATTTAAATTCCAGTTTCTTCAAAATGTTTTCAAAATGTAGGCAAAAGAGACAATGTATAAGAACACAAAACCTTAAAGGAGATTTTCTGTATGTGAAAACCAATCTTAACATATGAAAAATTAAGGAGGCATTATTTTCAGATAAGTATATTGAGAACAAGTCTGAGTACCAAATTTTATTGAATGATAATAAAAATTTAATTATGTGATGATGAGAATATGTTGATATTCTAAAAGTAACTCTTATTTCCTAGAAAAATCTGATGAAACAGTTACAATTGAAAAAGCATTAA
Source organism: Rhizomys pruinosus (assembly GCA_009823505.1). Lineage (NCBI taxonomy): Eukaryota > Metazoa > Chordata > Mammalia > Rodentia > Spalacidae > Rhizomys > Rhizomys pruinosus. The sequence continues at coordinate 564,516 of VZQC01004376.1, forward strand.
CTTCTAGAAAAAGATAATTTTAATTTATAAGCAACTTATCACAAGACTTAGGAAGTAATAGAAGATAAATAATATCAGTTGTTAGAAATGAAGTAATATTTCAATATCATGCAATTATACATTGTTTTTCTGTTTTTGTTTAATAAGTGTGTTTTTTTCATGTTATAATATTATAACTGTTTTAAGATCTAGGTATTGCAAGTAGTCAATATTCAAGTAGTATTTGGCCATAACACATATATAAGCACACACATTCATGCATGTACACATATAGAATGACATATATATCTACTATATATGTGTAAATGTAATATATACTATATAAAATACTGATTTTTTTTCTTTCCTGAGAAAATATACTTACCATATGTAAATCTTAGTGGAGTTGTAGTTAAGTTGTTTGCTACAGGCTACCTCACAGAAAACTATTGCAGTATTATTTTCCTCCCAAAATGTCCCAAATTATGGGATGAGGTCCATCCTTTGTATTTGCAGGTTAATGAAACATTTTACGTGTTTTTTTAATACTTTTATTGATGTTTTGTATATTTCAGACATCATTTTTCAGTTCAATTTAGACATTTTCCCCTTTCCCTTTCCCCCACCCCACCCCAGATCATGCATTCTGCCATAACTGTCCTGCATCTTTCTCTCAGTCTTGGTTATTTTTTTTTATATTTAAGAATTCACATTTTCCTCCTTTAATTTGATATTACTCTAAAATATGAATATATACCTTCCACCCATATAGAGTAATTACAGAGTCTGAAAATAAGTGGTGGGTTGATTCTAGAGCCCCTTAAGAGATTTATAACAATAATTTTGTTCAACTTGCCTTTCAACTGGGGATTTGGTGTTGGCATCCACAAATGAGGGAAACCATTCGCCATTTGTTTTTCTGAGACTATGTTTCTTCATTTAGCACAAGTTTTTACTTTAGAAAGAATACAACATTGGATGAAGTCATTTTTTTCAAATAATGGTCAAGTCATAGATTGATATTCAGCTGTGAACCATGAGCAACCACCACTACTTAAAATATGAGAATGGCAACTGACATGATCTTAATGAGTGTACATGGTTACAGTTCTCCTATATTCCAATTTATAAAGTACTTAGTAGGTGATTAAGGTTTTTATTTTCAGCTCATTTTTTTTCCAACAGTACACTTTAAAAGAGAATGGACCATTTAATGGTATTTTCTCAGTCAATAAATATTTATGGGATGCTTATTATGCTCAGCACTATGTTAGGCACTGTGGATACAGCCATAAATATTCTGCACTTGAAAGAATGAAATCATGCCCTTCAGTGATGCCAGATGGAAACTGTGAATTAGAATCATCCTAGTCTTAGAATTAAGTCATTATAAACACTATTTTCAAAGCTTCAGCTGCATCTTTCTGTAGTTAAAGGAAAGGGCATAAAGATGTATATGGCTCAGCAAACATATTATTTCTTTTTTCCCAGTTGTCTTAAAAATCAGAAGGGAAATGTATATTAAGGGAACAAAGAGGGAGAAACTAACACTTCTCTGCATAATATAATGATCTGGCAGCAGTTTGAGAGAGGAAGTCTTGCAAATTATGTGGTCATTGATAGTCTGAGACTACAGTGTGCTTCAGAATTAGCAACTGTCTTTTTTTCTTTATTTTGGTTGGGTTTATTATGGTACAATTTATACATAGTTCAAGTAAAAAATATATATGAAATGCAGTCTCAGTTTATTTTTTTCTTATTTTTGATTCACCAAAAAAGACATATATTCATGTTGATTGAATGATTACTGATAACTTAAAATAAATCGAATGTTCATTAGCTATCCAAAGACAGCCTAACATGATCCTACAGTGATATACTACTATTCAGCTATAAAATATATCAAACTATTAATATGTAAGTAGCTTCTGTTCTCTATATAAAATGAGTTCCATGTTTCTCTTATTGGTAAGTTGAGTTTCTTGTTTATATAACTCGTTGTAGAGCAATATTTCAGATTCAAATAAGCCAAGAAGAAACAAATGTTAATTACTTTTAGATTTCCCCAGGAATGAGCCTTTTGCTGTTGTTTTAGATAAGCTCACTCCTTTGTCCTAAACAATATATACTCTTGCTGATTTAACTAGAGAGGATTACGAAGAATTCAACAAGCATAACTGTGTACAAGCTGGTAAATCATTATCAAAATTTGTTTTGTCTATTAGAAATATGTTAAATATATACATCAAGTCAATTTGCTTATAAAACTCTTAATTCCATTGGAACACATCTCAGTTTTCTCATATAATCTTTTTAAATGCCTTAAGTCCATAAACTTTAAACCTTATAATTCAGTTATAATCTTCTTAGTTTCATAGAAACTAACAAAAGTTCAAAGGATTCAACGTATTGACTCTATAAAAATGAATTCATGTTTCTTAATTAACAATTGGCATTTATGTATTCCATTAGTTGTGACTTATGAAAACATTGCCTATTAATATTAGCTGTTGTGTATGTATTTTTTGAAAATAGATATACTTTAAGACTTAGTAAATATTTAAATCAGTATCAGCTTAAAATATTTTTTCCTACAACTCATGTCTGTAGTGTCCTAGCAATAAGGTCTATGGTCCAGTTCAAGTAGGTATCCAAGCACAGAGGCAATGGTCAGTATCATTTGATAGTCTGTGGGTCCCTTAGTCAACAGATACAAAAGAGGGAGTCCATTTCTGGCAATTGTTTTTTTTATGGAATTTATGCGATTATATTTCATGCAATATAATGTCATGGTACATAGAGATTTTGATTTGCTAGCCTGTGGTGTCTATAAAGGACAAGGCTCTACTTTTATAAAATAACTGACTTTCATCTTCTCTTATAATATAGATGTATTTACTTTAAGAAGTTTCTGCAGTGATGTTTCCATATGGTATGTTCTTTTGTCATAGAAGAGTTTATTAGGGCATAAGCTTCCAGAGGGATAAGAGCCCTTCACGGCAGGAGAAGGATGGCAGGAAGTGGCAGGCATGGCAGCAAGAACCAAAGCTGAAAGCTCACATTTTCAATTTTATACACAGCAGAGTGCACAAACTTGAAGTAGGATGAGGCTATGAACTTTAATACTGTCCTGCCCCACCCCTTAGTGACATATTTCCTCCAGTAAAGCTGTAACTCCTAAAATTCTGCAAAAAGTTATCATATATTTTAAAGGCCTTTCATGTGAGTTATTCTTCCCCAAAGCCATCCTCTCTCTCACCCTTCCATTACTTACTAAAGGAGGCTGGAGAGATGGCTCAGCAGTTAAGATCACTGACTGCTCTTGCAAAGGACCCAGGTTCAATTCCCAGTACCCACATGGTGGCTAAGAACCATCTTTAAGAGGGGCATGGTGGTGCAGGCCTTTAATTATAGTACTCAGGAGGCAGAGTCAAGTGGATCTCTGTGAGTTCAAGGCCAGCCTTTTCTACAGAGGGAGTTAAAGGCCAGCTGGAGCTATATGGAGACCCTGTCTCAAAATAAATAAATAAATAAATAAATATTCTTCCTACACTTTCATTCCCTTTCCCTTTTATATCACCACATTCTATGATTCTATCTCACAGTCCACAAATCCCTATCCCTACCTAGGTAAAATTTCAAAGATAACATCATGCTATGAAACAACATGGGTCATTTGTCATTCTGGAACTGGGTTATGTCACTCCAAATGATTGTTTCCAGTTCTATTTATCTACCTAATAATTTCTTAATTTAGGTTATTTTGAAAGATGATTAATATTGAATTCTGTAAATGTACCATATTTTTGTTATTTATTAGTTGATAGACATCTATGTTGTTTGTGTTTCCTGATTATTGTGAAAATAGCAACGATTATTGTAATTGTTTTCCCTGCTTTTCATACTGTAATAATGTTGGCATCACTGAACGATTAGGAAAATGGTCCTTCTGCTATTTTAGGAGAGCACATGATACAGTATTCCTCTTCTAGAAATGTTTGTCAAATTTTACAGTAAAATCATTTGGTCTTGTTGCGTTCTTATGTGGAAGGTGATTAAATTCTGGTATAATTTGTTTATGAATACATTACATTTTTAGCAAATCTAGATTGGATATATTGTATCATTTTTTAAATTTTTTTCATCTTTTTTGAGACAGGGTCTCCCTGTAACACCAGCTGTCCTGGAACTCACTATATAGACCAGGCTGACCTTGAAGTCACAGAGATCTTCATGCCTCTGTCTCCTTAGTGCTGGAATTAAAGGCGTGCACCAACACACTCAGCTATATAGTCGTATATTTTTATTTTTTATTTTATTTACTTATTTTTTTATGTGTATGAATGTAGTGTCTCTATGTAGGTTTGTGCACCCGTGTCATGCAATGCCGCGCAGGTCAGAAGAGGGTGTCGGATTCCCCTGGAACTGGAGTTAAAGACGGTTCTCATCCACCATGTGGATGCTGGGGATCAAACCTGGGTCCTCTGCAAGAGCAGTCGGTGCTCTTAACTGCTAGGCCATCTCTCCAGCCCCAGTAGTAGTATATTTTAAATAATTATTCTATTCTCTCTCCAATCTCATATTTGTAAGCATATACTCTATCAGCTATCATTTAATTTCTCCCAATTATAAAGATTTAATATACCCCTTTATTTAAAACTTTACTAAGGAAGGAATTTAAATTGTTAATTTTGGATGTTTATGATTTCAAATACATGCATATGCTCTGAAGTTCTTCTTGAACACTACTACAATACATCTCAAAAATTAATATTTTTCTTTCAAATTAAAGCAGTTGTAAATGATTATCATATACAGTATGCTTTTTATTTTATATGTATATATTATGCATATATTTATATTATATTGTATATTTATATTATATATGTGTATATGTGGGAATGGTGACATCTCATATTTATACTTTTTATTCTGAGGAATTTACTCTCTGCATTTAATTTTATTTTAATTTTATTTTTGTTATATATAGGTCTCCCTGTAACCGCAAGTGACCTGGAACTTGATATATAGAACAGGCTCTCTTCCATCTCAAGGAAATCTGCCTGGCCAATGTCAACCTTTTTTATTGAATGTTTATGTGTTTCATAAATACTTTTTTCAGTCAGTCTTAATCACCATTCTACCTGCTTCTCTTTTGGCACCCTCCCACATATCTGGGCCCCAAGAGTTCAAACCTTCTGTCACATGTACTAGGGTCCATTGTTCAATCCTTAGTGTGAGCTCATCTCCCAAGCTCTAGTAAGTCTATCCAGAGTCCATTTCCTAAAGAACGCCAGGTCTCCATCACCCCACTCCCATCTGCTGCCAATAGTTCTTCAGCCAAGGTTGGCTTGCTTCCTTTTTCTGAAGTTCTGATAGAACTTCAGAAAAAGGAAGTTTCTATCCACCTGAGCTTCCATGGTACATGTGCATGCTGATACCAATGCTGTAGATTCATATGAACTGGGTCCCTGGAACTTGCAAGATTCATTTACTTTGGTCTTTCATCAAATATCTGCCTCTTATAATCTTTCTGTTCCCTCTTCCACAATGTTCCCTAAGCCCTGGGTATGTGAAGCTGAATATAGACAGCCTGTTCATGGAAACACACTCTGTAGACTCCTAATCATAATGGTTTGGCCATTCAGCCTCTTTTGAGTACCTGGTCTCTTATTGCATGGAGGAGCTACCTTAATGAGAGTTAAAAGGTAGATAATGCCTTCTTGGGTCATTGTTCTATGATGCTTGGGGCTTATGATAGAGATTGCATTGTATATGTGTCGCCTAGGCATTAACAATTCACAGACGATGTCTATGTGGGACTCTGTACAAATCTCATCTGAGGCAAAAGAAGGTTCACATGTATATACACACCACTCCAAACATACATCCTAACACACACAATTTATGTGAGTTTATAAAACAAAAGACATGAGTTAAAAAGTTCAGGAAGCAAAATAAATAAAGGTAGCGTTTGTATTGCTTTCTGACAGCAATTAATGGATGAGATTTGTATAGCCCACCTTGGAATTCATCTTAACAAGAAGTATTTTTGTTTTCCTGCTTATCTTCTTTGTTCATATTGATGTTCATTACCATATACTGCCATTATCATTTCAGTTAACACAAAATATTTCACATATTCTTATGAGAAAATGTCAGTTATAGTTGAAGGAGAGCGAAAAATATTTCATGACATGAACAAGATGAAAAAAATACATGTCTATGAATCCAACACTTCAGAAAATCTTCAAACCAATCTAAAGAACAGAGGAAAGGAGTAACTATCCTTAAGCAATTAAAGAGAGAAAGCAACAAAAGCATAACAGAGTAAATACAAACCTAGACAAAAAATGCAAACAAAAATAAGGTGAAAGGAAGCAACACACATCTCAAGAATAGCCTTAAATACTAATGGTCTAAACTCCCCAATCAAAAGACATAGACGGGAAGAATGGATTGGGAAACAGAATCCTTCTATGCTGTCTGCAAGAAACCCATCTCACCCTCAAAGACAGACACAACCTTAGAGTGAAAGGATGGAAAAAAATATTCCAAGCAAATGGTACCAAAAAACAAGCCAGAGTGGCTATTCTAATACCATACAACTTTTCAAACAAATAGTTCTTTGTTTACTTTTTGCATGGTATAAACAAATCATCTGAGTCATTGTGAATAATCAGCAAGTAAGTAGAATTTCTTTGGAATGAAAATGATAAATAATTTTCTTCATTAACTTATTATTCTACAAGCAATAAAAAAAAAAAACAGTGGTTAGTTGGCCCTACAGGCACTAGAATCACAGAAAATTACACGTCACAATGCTTTTAGGCAAGAATATAGAAATGGGAACACTTATTGACTGCTGAGGGAATAAAAATTCATTCAGCCAATATGGAAATCACTGTACAGATTTATGAAAAGGCTAGAAAAAGACCTACCTCATGATCAATCCATGCCAATCCTGGGCAGATAAACAAAGGATTCTATCTCCACCTGTAAAGATACCTGTTCATCCATGGTCATTGCTGTTCTATTCAAACAGCCAGACAATTTAAGTAACTAGATGTCCATCTACTGATGAATGGATAATGAAAATTTGGTTTGTTTACACAACGGAATGTTATTCTTTCCAATGTTAAGAAAATTTAAGTCCTGAAATTTAAATGAAAATCATTGGAAGTGGAAACAGTCAATCTGAATGAGATAGCCAATTCACAGAAAGAAAACTGCCACATGTTCTCTCTCATGAGTACATGAGAGAATTTTTAGATCTGTGTGTTTCAATAGGAAATTCACAGAACTCAGGAAACTGATAAGGAGAGAAGGGTAGGAGACTTCATGGGGAGGGAGGAGAAAGAATGCAATGATATAAAAGTGGTTAAAGGAATCATGGAATAGGAAGGCTTAAGTGAGATGGACAATAAATAGGAAGCCATGCAAAGGAAGGAGGTACAAGGGATAACAGTAAAGGCCTTTTATTTTATTTTATTTATTTATTTTCTATGTGTATGAATGTACTGTCTCCATGTAGGTTTGTGCACCCGTGTCTTGCAATGACACGGAGGTCAGAAGAGGGTGTTGGATTCCCCTGGAACTGGAGTTATAGAGGTTCTCAGCCGCCATGTGGGTGCTGGGGATCGAACCCGGGTCCTGTGCAAGAGCAGTTGGTGCTCTTAACAGCTACGCTATCTCTCCAGCCCCTGGTAAAGGCCTTTTTATAATTTTGTTTTACTTATTTTCATATGTGTATGAATGTACTGTCTGCATGCATGTAGGTTTGTGCACCCATGACACGCAATGCTGTGGAGGTCAGAAGAGGGTGTCATATTCCCCTAGAACTGGAGCCAAAGACAGCTTTCAGCCACCATGTGGGCGCTGGGGATTGAACCCCAGTCCTCTGCAAGAGAAGTCGGCGCTCCCGACTGCTAGGCCATCTCTCCATCCCGTAAAGGCCTTTTTAAAATGTCATATGGAAACGTATGACAGAAGTTTCTTTCAATATTTACCTATACAATAAAAGAGATTACATTTAGTCACCCTATAATAAGGGTTCGATGGCCCGACTAGATACCCATGGATAGAAAATGCAAAGCCCAGGGGCTGGAGAGATGGCCTAGCGGTTAAGAGCGCCGACCGCTCTTACAGAGGACCCGGGTTCGATCCCCAGCACCCACATGGCGGCCTAGAGCCGTCTGAAACTCCAATTCCAGGAGAACTCCAGTTCCAGGGGAATCCGAGACCCTCTTCTGACCTCCGCGGCATTGCACGACACGGGTGCACAAACCTGCATGNAAGAGGAAAAAAAAAAAAAAAAAAAAAAAAAAAAAAAAAAAAAAACAAAAAAAAAAAAAAAAAAAAAAAAAAAAAAAAAAAGAAAATGCAAAGCCCAGTACCAGTTCTTGATCAGAGAGTTCCTGTAGATGTTGAAATAATACTAGCTTTTGCTGTTTTGCTTGGTTACTTGCCAAAATTTGAAGGTAAGACCCTACTCCTGAAGATACTACATAAGTGAGTTGTGGAACAAGTAAGGAGAGCTAACGCTAGTACTGAACTTGAAGCTTTGTATTTTCTGACTACTGGCAGAGAAAGGTAATCATCAATCTTACCCAGTGAATCCTGTGACCTACAATAATACTAGGCCTGGAATAATATGCCTGCTGGAGCAATAGTGGCATGAATATTGTTGGAATAAACTACCTTCTGGTTCACTTCACAAGATGCAGCCTATATGTGGCACTGTTATCGGGGCCAAGAACCTGTGGCTAGACAGGTCATGGACTATAGGAGAGAACCTACTACTACTATTCTGCTAAATAGTTATATTTTTAAAATGATTCATCACTTATTGTTATACTCACAGATTTTAAAATCTCTGTTTTCACCAGAGAATGATCTTGCAGCAGATAGTAACTTAAGTGGAATCCTATGGTTTGTGCAGATAATAAGAGACTGAAGAGTATTCAACTTTAAATAAGAAACCCATAACACCTCTCCTCTGAAGGATACTAGATAGTGGCAGAAAGGGTCAGCAGAAAAAAATATAACAACAAAAGTTGGTAGATGAATAAAAGGCAGCCTTATTGTGTGGATACCACAGAGCAATTGGACATCAAAGGCCACAGGATTAGTGATAGAATATTTTTAAAAAGAAAAGTATATTCCTCCCTATGGATGAACTCTTATAGAATGGATAGTGTTTGTGAGAAACATCTCCAAATACTGAAGTATTTCAATATTTTTAAAGAAACAATTTGGGTAAAGGGTCTCTTATAGAAAATCATCAAAATTAGAAGGGTGTAAGGAGGTTAAGGTATTCATGAATGAAAGAACCTATTGCAGTCTGCCTTCACTTACTAAGGCAGGTGGAGGAAGCCTGGTCAGACATCTGTTAACCAAAACTATTGTCACAGTGATTTTTGCAAAAGGACATTTTTGTCATTTTGTATTTTATTCAGAAATAATGTTTTACCCTCAATAGCCAGTTAGATAAAGGGGAACTTATTTGTCATTTTAAGTCTGTAATACTCAACTGAATCCTTTTATCTCTCTCAGCAAATTGTTTAGTGTTTACAATCCTAGGTATTCCTTTTACATAGAAATGAATCCACACAGACTACAAACACCACCATATATAACCCAAGAGTATTTGATGCTTTTCTTGATATTTATCTCAATGATCCTTATCATATAAACATTTTTGTCCCTAAATATTATTATGTAATCAACTCAAAAAGTCTCTTCAGTTCTATTTTGACTACCTTTAATGTATTATGCAATTTCGAATAGAAAATTGAAGAGATCAGATTCCCTTGTTTTTGCTTTTACATAATTATTTGAGAATTTTCTTTGTTAAATACTACATATTTTAATCATGACCAACTCCATTTTTCCAACACATTCTCACCCAACTTCAAGTCCTCTTTCTTTATCACATGAGCCTAATTAGTGTTGTTCTGCTCATAAGTGCAGGAAGGTGGGACCATCCACTGGATCATACACACCATAGCAAATGGCACAGCTTAGAGAAGGAGAGAGACTCTCCTTCTCTAAGTAGCCAACAATTGCCAATTGGTTCTCAACTAGAGGTACAAGTTTGTCATCTGATATTTGTCATCTGATGTTCCTTTAAATGTATCAAACATGTGTGCTGCCTTTCACCTGATGTTCTTCTCCTTTGGACCAGGGTTCACAGCTCCAAGGTACTGCAAGCCTGGGGATTGTCCCAGGCCAGCTGGTTAACAGTCCTAGCTTGAGCCCTAGCAGGGAGAATGAGGGAGGTAAGAAGTAAGACCCAGAAGAATAGAAAGAGGCGGACTCAGACTAGAGTCCTGGAGTTATTCCACAAAGGGAAATCTCTGTTTAATATTGTAATTCAGGGTTTCTATACAGAATTTTGTAAGAGGTTGGGACATACAGAATTACGGGCTGGGATAGGAGGGACTTCAGGCCATATGCTACAGGAAGTGACAATGCTTTGCCAAAGACAACAAAGACAGTCGGCACTGGGGCATGTATCATAAGCAAGCAGGATCTCAGCAGGTGTCCAAGCTTTGAGGCTGCTTGCTGACTCTCTAAGTGCTTCTGCCAAAAGAATACCTACACAAGTTCTCATGTGCCCTTCCCAGAATGTTGACTGGCCGGCTTGTTCTTGTGCAGCTGTTGCACAACTAACCACACTTACTGTAAGTTCATGAGTATCATGGCTTTTTAATTCCCAGAATATAATGAATGAAATATAGTGTACAAAATAAGAGCTTAATCTAACTTACTTTGATCATATTAATATTTTGTGTTACTTTTGTTAATGGCTTTTCTCCTCTTTCTTTTCTGCTTTCCTAACTACATTCCAAATTTCTATTTAGTGTTCATGCCATTCTAACTTTTTCACCCTTCAGGCACACATTTGAGAGAAACAATGCACCATTTGACTCTCTGAAGCTGGACCTTTTAACTTGAATTTAGCATTGCCACTTTCTTAATTTTTGTAACCAAACCACAATTTATGTCTTCTTTATCTTGAAAAAAGTATTATTTACATTTTCTGCTTTACAGTTGAATAAAGAAATCTCTAATACCTATCCATGTAACTATGTTTTCTTTACCTTTTAATTTGTTGTTGCACATCTGGGCTGGTACCACTGTTTGACAATTGTGAATGATGGTCCAGTCAATGTAGATTCAGTCTTATTTGATGGCAATTAATGACATGTAGTGAATTAGAATAAGGTGATATGATAGCATATTAATTAATATTTGGTTGGGACTTGTTATCAGTCATGAAAAAGTAAAATTGAATTCTAAAAATTGAGAACTGAATGTGATTATGAATTTGCTTCTTAATTGATATGTTACATTTAATTATACATTTTATTGAGAATTTCATACATGGATAAAATGTATTTTCATCAAATTTACCTCTTATTTATTATTCATCCCCACCTAATTCATCCCCTTTTACCCTGTCTTATTTATGTTAACTCTCAACTTGATTCACCCTAGTATCATCTGTGTCTAAAAGTAATTTTCTTTATCATATTTGTCTGTATGTATGTCTGTAAGGGATTGTCATGATTATTAATTGATACAAGAGGGCTCTGCTAATTGTGGGTGGCTCCATATCTACATAGTTGATCATGCTGTATAAGAAATCTGGATAGGGGGCTGGAGAGATAGCTCAGTGGTATAATAGCACTGGCTGCTGTTGCAGAGGGCCAGAGTTTTATTCCCAGTACTCACATTACAGCTAATGGACCTCTATAACTCCAGTTCCCCAGGAATCCAGTGTCTTTTTCGGATCTCTGTGGGCATTACATGACATGGATGTACTTACAGATGTCCATGCAGTATATTCATTCACATAAAGTAAAACTCATAAATAATTTTTTTTAAAGTCTAGATGAGTATGCACTACAAAGAATCCAGTAAGCAGCTTTTCTCCACAGTATCTGCTTCAGATTCCTTTTTCGAGTTCCTGCCCTGATTTCCTTCAATGTAATACTGTTACACTGGAAGTGTAAACTGAAGTAAACAATTTAACCAGGAAAATTTATTTTGGTCATGGTATTTATCTTAGCAACAGAAAACTGTAAAACACTCTCATATCACTTTTCCTTCCTAACTTCATATTCTCTCTCTCTCTCTCTCTCTCTCTCTCTCTCTCTCTCTCTCTCTCTCTC
>VZQC01004376.1:577342-597289 GCA_009823505.1 Rhizomys pruinosus
TATATATATATTCCACTGAGTCCATTTAGTAGAACTTGTGTGTACATTTATTTAGGGCTGAGAAATTGGGATTGAATAACTTATTAGAAAGTTTGTCTCCAGGGAAAAGTAATTTTCCCTCTTTCCACAGCTATTGATTGGCTGCCTGTAACGTCTGATGTTGATACTGTATTAATCACTGTCTGTTGTTGTGATTATTTTATGAATAAAATGAAGAGTTTATTTGAGCTTATGGTTCCAGTGGAATTAGAGTCCATAATGGTGGGGAGGTGTAGTAGCAGGACTGTCAGAGTGGGAGAAGAAAAGCAGAGGCTCTCACATCTGCAAGCAGGCACAGGAAGCAGAGAGCGTGACTGGAGATTGGCAAGGCTTTTTAAACTCTCTAAGTCCGCCCCCAGTGACATCTTTCCTCTAGCCTAGTCACACATTCTATTACATCCCAAAACAGTATCACCAACTAGGGACAAAATGTCCAAATACTTGGAGTATATGGGGTACGTTATCATTCAAACCACTATAGGAACCTTATGCGATTTCTGTCATCCTTGTTTACCTCTCAACCGTTGTCATTATACATGTCTTGTTTAGGCTACCATATCATTGAGATGCCATGGGTGGGGCTTCCTTGACACCTCTAGAAGATACTATTGATATACATGTCCCACTCCTCTGGCTCTTACAATATTTCCACTTCCTCTTCCGTGATATTCTTTGAGACTCACTATAGGTGCTGCATTGAAGCTGTATCAGTTGGAGCCAGGTTAAGGCTTAAGGAAACATGTTATTTTATTTTCCCAATTTTGATCATTTAAAAATAATTCACGATATTATTTTCACCTGCATTATTTTTAAAACTTTTTTCAAAAAGCTTAATTTGAGTGGGATTTGCACATACTATTACATTTGTTGTTTTTTGTTTTGTCTGGGTATTTTTACACATGCCTGCTCATGTTTCACAGTTTGGCAATTATCACCCACACACATTGGGATTTCTCATTCAGAACCAAGTTTGGAGATGTACTCTTCTCAGGTAATATAAAACTAACCTGTAGCTTTGCTCTATTTGCAGTTTCAGGACTTTATCACACTTTTAATCAAAAAACCCAAAATTTGTCCACAGAGTTCTTAACATTTCTTCATAGCTTAGGGTCCCATTATGGTATGAACTCATTTGTTTTGTGATTTTTCATTCTCTAACCTATTCACTGATATTGTTAAGTAATAAAGAATTAAACAATCATCTATGACTGGAAAATTTTTAATAATTTAAATTGAATTTGTGACTTAGAACTTTGCCTTCTCTCCAACATAGATATTAAACCTAAAATGTCCAATGCTATATAGTACTATATGTCCAATATTAGTTGATTGATCAACCCAGTGGTTCATTTAGGTGTTTTTCTAATTTTATTTTATGTTGCTGTGATAAAGCACAGACAAAAACCTACTTAGGGAAGAAATTATTTATTTGGGTTATAGGATATATTTTGACATGGAGGGAAGCCAAGGCCAGAACTCAAGGTAAGTGGAGAGCACAGAAGAAAACTGCAGACACGCCTCCTCTGGTCTGTTCAGTTTTCTGTCCTGAAGAGCCCAGGCTTAACTTCCCAATGATGGCACAACCCACAGTAGGCTGGAGCCTTCTGCATTAATTATCAATCAAAAAACTGCTCCAGAGAATGCCCACAAGCCTTTCTGATGGAAAAATATTTCAATCTATTCTTTATTCCACCAGGTGTTTCTATTTACTATCAAGTTAATGAGTCATCACTAACACGGAAATAATGGCCTAGACAGATATTCCATACCCATCACCTCCATATTCCACAAGTCACTCCTTACTACTAATTTTTGCACATTCCGTACAATACATACTAAACATATTTAGGCTCACTCCCCCATCAACACCCTCCATAGCCCAGACACCAAATTTTATTGTATTCTTTCATACACATTATATCCTATACTTACTTTCTTAATAATCATAGTCTCTCATAATATGTTTGAGCCTCTCTACCAGTAGGACAAAAAGGGATATTTTCATTAATCTAAAGTCCTATAGTAATCAAAAAGCAACATTCATTCTATTTTCTCTGTCAGCCCTGAAACTATCATTTTTATGGAAAATTCAAGAGTGTGTGCATTCGGTAAAGAATCAAGTTCTCATTTATTTGTCAATATGTGGTGACTGCACAGGTATACTACCACCTGGCTTGCCAAACATCTGCAAAGTGTATCTCTCAATGTCTTCTCCTGCCAGAAAATTTGATAAATGATGGCTTGAGTCGATAATTCCTAAGCCAGGCTACTTTGCTACAGAATTTCTAGCATCTGTCCAAATGGAATGGACTTTTTGTCCAGCTCTCTGATGTGTATTTAAGGGGCATAATAGAGTATGCATTCTCATTTTCATGGAGGAAAACCTCCTTTAAAGATCAAAAGATAGAGTGAAAGCTTCAAAGACCAAGCTGACTCCATTTTAGTTTGGTCAGCTCCATCTTGGCCTAGAGTTCACCCCAGAGTTTTATAAAAAATGACAAACAAAGGCATGGCATAGATAAATCAATCCTTTATTAGTAGAGCGATTTAACTTCTGCCAAAAAAGCATACAGTTAAATGCTTTATGAGAACGAAAGGTCCAGACGAGGTAAAACAATAGAACGAAGAGTCCAGAGCAGGTGAATACATATAATAAAAAACTGTTTGATCTGTAACCAAGATCCTGTCAATCAGAGGATGAGTCACCATGACTATGATGGAAACCCCTAACTGGGAAAAAAGCTAAGGGAAATTGGGTCTTGAAGCCACTGCCCTCCAGTCCCATGGGAGTGTGCTCGGCCCGACGCGTCGTCTCCTCTATCTATTCTGTTTGAGTTGTTGGTTGTTGTGGCTTCTTTTCTGCTTGCTTGTAACTAATCCTTGATTAAACTTATATCTACAACTATTTGTAGCCCCCTGGCACCTTTCTTGCATGAGTGTGGCAGATTGAGCCTAACAAAAGCCCCTTCTATGTTTTTGTAATCTATGTGCTTTTGAACATTTCATCAGAATCTTCAGTTCCCTTGATTCTCATAATTATCATTGCTAGACCATCTTTTGCTTCTCCATATATATATATATCCCATCTAAGAGACGATAGATATATAGATATAGTTAATATAATTATATTATATATACTCTTTTTTTCTTGCCCACAGATTTCCCTGAGTTTGGTTGAATCCATATTCCCTCAGTAAAGAAACATTGTTCCCAGGACACAAGTACAGTTGTGCTCCAAAAAGTATTCTTTAAGCCCACTGAAAATAACATCTCAATAAGAATATCTATTTGTTTTCTACTATATTTTCTAGTTAACAAATGAAATAAAGGTGAAATAACATAAAAATGTATGTCTTCTCTGTGTCCATATTCCTTTCCTCTGGGAATCATGAAATTAATTCCAAAATCAAAACCCTTTATAAGTACATCCACTCAATTCTCTTTGTAAGGATTGCTTCTGCAGAACCTTGTGCCAAGAGGGTGAGTATATTCTCAAGTACCAAGGTTGATGCCATATACACATGTAGCCAAGAATTTTGAAAAGTTGCATCTCTGTTTCTCATCAGTTCATTAACAATCATAGATTTGCATCAAAGAAATACCAGCTGTGGGAGTAAGCAGCAATGGAGGGACTACAGGGATGATGAATGGAGTGAAAGGTGGCTCCTGGGCGAAAATTGGGAAATCTTACCAAGGGTTGGTGGGCAGGACACGACATGATGCCTGCATGGATTTGGGACATAGTGCTGAAGCAGGACGATAGACAGGAGTGGTGGTTGAGCCTGAGGCTACCTAGAGACTCAATGGAGGCAGGCCTGGGGGCCCGGGAGTGAGGCTAAGGTGCCGAATGGATGGCAAATGTGATAAAGAAATGAAAAAATCGCGTGGAAAACCAGAGGCTAGAACGGGGTAGCCATCTGGCTAATCATAGGACGATGTTCTTTAGAGAGACTCGAGCGATGTCAGAGAAAGAAACCATTGTTGTGGCATCTTGCAACGTCCAATACAATCGCAGAGAGCAGAGATGTGAAAACATTTTACATATAGGTACCAAAACCCCTCCAATATTTACCCAGTAATGCTGCATGATAGGTTGGAAATGAGGGTATAAGACAAGGGTGATGGTGAGGGTAGGATAAAAGGGGCATAAGCAACCAGTCATGCGCAGGAAAAAGGTGCCTGAAAGTCAAAACAGCAGGTCGCTACTCTCAATCAAATTTAGAGTCAATCCCTTTCCATGTTTCCCACCCCACCAGAGCTCTGACCGGCCATATTTGTCTTGCATCATTTGCGAGTCTGGTCCAGAAGTGTGTGTGTGCGCATGCGGGTGGGTTGCTGTGCGCGCTAACGTAGATAGAGATAGATTAAATCTATATTAGCTATATCTAGTGAGAATATATTATATAGTTATATATACATAAATACATGCATATATACACTATCACTTGAATTGGAGGACTTTTATTCTTTTTTATAAAAGTATTTTTTTTCAACTATCACAATGTTTATTGACAGATACAAGTATATAAAATCAGGGCATGAACATGATTTGATAAATTAAGTAGACTTAATTTCAATACTATAATAGGAGAACAATTCAAATTCTCACCATTTGTTTCACACCCACAAAAACCACTTCACGGGCATTAACAATCTCTTGATCTGATCAGTTTTGTGCAAGTAAACCATGTTTCTTTTGTCATTTTACTAAGATCTCAAGTTTTGTGTCGGCATTATAGTTTCTCTGCTCTTATTGATTACTTCTGGTTTTACTTTCCTTCTGTATGCTTAAGGCTATACAGATAGCACAGTTAACCAACGTTTTGTTTTGTTGTGGTCAGTTGAGGATCTACTCCTCAGGGGTCTCTAGGGGGTTTGTTTTTTGGGGGAAGGAGTGATCCCCTTGTTTCTTTCAGCTCCTCATCCATCAGTTCCATCCACATGAGGACAAAATCAGGTCTTGCTAGTCCAGGCTTCCTTTTCTGAAAGATGAGCAGACTTTCCTCTTTATAGACTGGACACTGGCTGAAGTCCTCTTAGTGGCTCTCCAAGACCTCCCTGAACAGGAAGAATTGTGACCCACCTCTGCAGGACTTTTCAAGAGATGCCCCCACGTATAGTCCCCTAAGACTTGGTTGACCTCTGAGGGCAAGAAACAAAGTTGTCCCCCAGGTCCTTCGGCCAAATTGGTAGGGAATTCAGCTGTGGTCGTTAAAGCATCCAGAAAGGCTAAGTTGCACCAGTAGGTTATATTTTGCACCTATATTAACATTGTATACTTTGGAAAAAACTGTATGTTATTTTCATAGCATATTTCTTGATTCACAGCTTTCCATTTTAATCCCATATTACTCTAAAAGATGCACACATACCCTCCATCATATACTAAAAGTCCAAGGTCTGAAAATATGTGTTAGGACAGCTCTAGAATCTGTGTAGGGATCCCCAATACAACAGCACAGTTGTCTTTAGATCATGAGGAATATAATACTAATGTTGTTCATTTTGTCTTACACCTAGGTACTTGGTACTTGCATCCATAGATGAGGGATACCATTTGTCTTTTGTTTTTCTGGGACTGTGTTACTTCACTTAGCATAAAATCTTCTAGTTCCATCCATTTACCTACAAATTTCATGATGTCATCTTTTTTTTTTAACATTTTTTTATTGATTCTTTGTGCATTTCATACATCATTTTCCAATTCAGTTCAGGCATATTTCCCTTTCCCTTCCCCCCACCCCCACCCCAACCGAGATCATGCATTCTGCCATAACTGTCCTGCATATTTTTATCATTTTTTTTTCATTTTTTAGGTATAAGTGATAATCCATGAGTACAAGCATCCTTCATGTAAAACCAATTTGCAGGCTGTTGTGCCGAAACCCCCACAGCTCCACCTTCCAGCATGTGGTGAGGGGTTGTATGTTCAATCAGGTTGATCAAATGAGGGTCCAGACTACATATTGATGTCATCTTTTTTACTGCTGCATAGTACTCCATTGTGTAGATGTACCACATTTTCTCTATCCACTCATCAGTTAATGGGCATCTGGGTTGGTTCCAGATGTTTGCCATTGTGAAGAGAGCTGCAATAAACATGACTGTACATGTATCTCTGCTTTAGGAAGAGTCTGATGGGTATATACCCACAAGTGGTATGACTGGGTCAGGTGGTAGGCTCATTTTGAGTCTATAAAGGGTTCTCCATACTGCTTTCCACAGTGGTTGTACAAGTTTGCATTCCCACCAGCAGTGGATGAGTGTGCCCCTTTCCCCAGACCCTCTACAGAATTTGGTATCATTTGTTTTCTTTATCCTAGCCAGCCTTATCAGGGTGAGATGATATCTTAAAGTGGTTTTAATTTGCATTTCTTTAATTATTAGCGATGTTGAACACTTTTTAAGATGCTTCTCAGCCATCTCTATTTCTTCCCTTGTGAATTTTCTGCTCAGCTCTTTACTCCATCTTTTGAGTGAGTCATTTGATTTCTTACTTCTTTGTTTTTTGAGTAGTTTATACATTCTGGAAGTTAATGCTCTGTCAGGTGAATCAGTAGTGAAGGATTCCTCCCACTCTGTGGGTTTTCTCTTTACTTCCCTTATTGTTTCTTTTGCTGTACAAAAACTCTTGAGTTTAATAAGGTCCTACTTGTCAATCGTTGACCTTGTTTCCTGTGCAACTACTGTCCGATTTAGAAGGTCTTTTCCTATGTCTATATCTTGTAAGTTGCCGCCAACTTTTCCATCTAACACCTGCAGGGTTTTGGGTTTCAAATTGAGGTCATTGATCCATTTGGAGTTGATTTTTGTGCAGGGTGAGAGGTAGGGGTTTAATTTTATTCTTCTACAAGTGGTTATCCAATTTTGCCAGCACCATTTGCAGAAGATGCTGTCTTTCCTCCATTGAGTCTTTTTGGGCCCCTTGTCAAATATAAGGTGGCTGAAATTGTATGTGCTCAAGTTTGTATCTTCAGTTTTGTTCCATTGGTCTACAGGTCTGTTTATCTGCCAGTACCAGGCTGTTTTTTGTGGATATACCTGTAGTATAGTTTGATGTTTGGTATAGAAATTCCCCCCATATTGCTGTTTTCACTCAGGGTTGCTTTGGCTATTCTGGGTGTTTTGTTGTTCCATATGAATTTAAGAAGTTTTTTTCCAAACCTGTGAAGAATGTCATGGAGATTTTAATCAGAATTGCATTGAATTGATATATTAATTTGGGTAGAATGGACATTTTTACTATATTAATTTTCCTGATCCATGAGCATGGGAGGTCTTTATATTATCTGATATCTTCTTCAATCTGCTTCAGGAGTTTATAATTTTTGTTTTAGATATCTTTGGTGTCTTTGGTTAGGTTTATTCCTAGGCATTTTATTGTTTTTGAGGTTATTGTGATTGGGAAGATCTCCTTGTATTCCTGCTTCAGTTGCTTGCTGTTGGTATAAAGAAAGGCTACTGATTTTTCTACATTAATTTTGTAACCCACCACTTTACTGAAACTCCTAATCATTTCTAGGAGTTTTGTGGTAGAGTTTTTAGCATCCCTTAGATAAACTCTTATTGTCTGCAAAAAGGGATATTTTATTTCCTCTTTTCCAATTAGTATTCCTTTGATTTCCTTTTCTTGCCTTATTGCCTTAGCCAGTTATTCAAGCACTATATTGAAGAGGAGTGGTGACAAGGGGCAGCCTTGCCTGGTTCCTAACTTTATGGGGAATCCTTACTTTTCTCCATTTAGGATGATGCTGGCTGTGGGTTTCTTGTATATGGCTTTGATTATATTGTGGAATGATCCTTCCAGTCCAATTCCCTCTAATACTTTATTCATGAAGGGATGCTGTATTTTGTCGAAGGCTTTGTCTGCATCAATTGAGATGATTGTGTGTTTTTTGTCCTTCAGTCCATTTATGTGTTTTATGATATTTACTGATTTTAGTATGTTGAACCATCCTTGCATCTCTGGTATGAATCCAACTTGATCATGGTGGATGATCTTCTTGATGTGGGTCTGTGTAGGGTTTGCAAGTATTTTATTGAGGTTTTTTCCATCTGAGTTCATTAATGAGATGAGTCTGTAGTTCTCCTTTTTGGTTGCATCCTTGCCTGGTTTTGGTATTAGAGTGATGCTAGCTTCATAGAAGGAACTTGGGAGATTTCTCTCTGCTTGTATCTTTCTGAACAGTTTGAGTAATAATGGTTGCAAGTCCTCTTTAAATATTTTTTTTTAGAATTCTGCTGTGAAACCATCTTGGGCATGGGCTTTTTTTAGTTGGGAGGTCTCTTATTTTATTTTCAATTTCTTCATATATTATGGGTCTGTTTAAGCTGTAGTCTCTTCTTTGTTTAGCTTTCATGATTCCCTGGACTGAAGATATTCATCCATTTCTCTTATGTTTTCAAATTTGGTAGAGTATAAGTTTTTGAAGTACTCCCGTATGATTGTCTGGATCTTTTCATTGTCTGTTGTGATATTTCCCCTTTCATCACAAATTCTATTGATTTGGAGTTGCTCTTTCTTTCTTTTGGTTAACTTGGCTAGAGGTCTGTCTTCCTTGTTTATTCTCTCAAAGAACCAACTTTTTTATTGATTGATTTTTTTTGTATAGTTTTCTTTGTTTCTATTTCATTGATTTCTGCTCTGATTTTTGTTATTTCTTCCTGTCTGTTGCGTTTAAGGTTCATTTGCTGTTGTCTTTCAAGTGTTTTTAGCTGCAGTCTTAGCTCATTTAATTGTGCTCTTTCCATTTTTTTAATGTGGGCACCCAGGGCTATACATTTCACTCTTAAGACTGCTTTTAAAATGTCCCATATGTATTGTTGTGTTGTACTGTCATTGTCATTTAGTTCCAGGAATGCCTTTATCTCTTTCGTTATTTCCTCCTTGACCCATTCATTTTTCAGGAGTGCGTTGTTTAGTCTCCATGTGTTCCTATAGGTAGCAGGGCTTGTCCTGGTGTTGATATTTTGCTTTATTGCACTACCCTCTGATAGAATGCATGAAATTATTTCATATTTTTGTATTTGTCAAGGTTTTTTTCTGTATCCAATTATGTGGTCAATTTTGGAGAATGTTCCATGGGATGCTGAGTAGAAAGTATATTATCTGGTGTTTGGGTGGAATATTTGGAAGATGTCTGTGAGGTCCATTTGCTCTATTGTATTGTTCAGTTCAGATGTCTCTCTGTTTATTCTTTGCCTAGTTGATCTGTCCAAAGGACTGAGTAGGGTAATGAAGTTCCCTACTATGAGTGTGTTGGGGTAAATCTGTGTCTAAAGGGCCTGTAGAGTTGTACATGTAAAGATCAGTCCACCAGAGTTTGGTGCATAGATAGTCATGATTGTGAAGTCTTTATGGTCAATTTTCCCTTTGATAAGGATGTAATGGCCCTTTTTGTCTCTTCTAATTGCTTCTATTTTGAAGTCTATTCTGTCTGATATTAAAATAGCAACTCTTGCTTTCTTTCGCTACCATTTGCTTGGAATATTTTTTTTCCATCCTTTCATTTAGCTTGGTGCCTATCCTTAAGGGCAAGATGGGTTTCTTTTAGACACTATATAGACATATTCTGTTTCCTAATCCATCTTCCCAGTCTATGCATTTTGATTGGGGAGTTTAGTCCTTTAATATTTAAGGTTATAATTGAGAGGTGTGTGTTTCTTCCTTTCACATTATCCATTTGCGTTTTTAGTGTATGTGTCTACTTCTGCAGTTCTGCTTTTATTAATTTCTCTTTCTCAAGGTGTCTGGGAGTAGATGGTCTCCTCCTCTGTCCTTTGAATTGCTTCAACTATTCTCTGAAGGGTTGATTTTCCAGACATGTATTCTTTCATCTTGTTTATATCATGGAAGATTTTTCTCTTTCCTTCAACTAGAATTGACATTTTATCTGGGTATAGTAACCTGGGTTGGCATTTACAGTCAATTAGCACTGGGAATGCTTTCATCCACGTTCTTCTTGCTTTCATGGTTTGTGCTTTAAAGTCAACTCTAATTCTGATAGGTTTCCCCTTATATGTAATTTGTTGTTTTTCTTTTGTGGCTTTCAGAATTTTGTCTTTGTTTTGGGCATCTAATATTTTAACTATGATGTGGCGTGGAGAATTTTTTTTCTGATCTTGAATGATTGGAGTGCTATGTGCTTCTTGTATATGTATTGACTTGTCCTTATATAGTTTGGGGAAATTTTCATCTATTAATCTATTGACGATCTGATCAATACCATTCTCTTAGGATTCTTCTTCTCTTTTCTTTATCCCAGTGATGCAGAGTTCTGATCTTTTCATCATGTCCCACATTTCCTGGTTGTTCCATTTTTGTGTATTTTTAAACTTTTCGTAACCTTTACTTGAGCTTTTTTTAATTTTTTTAAAAGTTTTATTTATTTTTTATGTGTATGAATGTACTGCCTGCATGTAGGTTTGTGCACCCGTGTCATGCAATGCTGCGGAAGTCAGAAGAGGGTCTCGGATTCCCCTGGAACTGGAGTTTTTCTGGAATTAGAGTTACAGACGTTTCTTATCCACCACTTGGGTGCTGGGGATCGAACCCGGGTCCTCTGCAAGAGCAGTCCATGCTCTTAACCCCTAGGCTATCTCTCCAGCCCCTACTTGAGCTTTTTAGTTGTTCTGTGTTATCTTCTAGGTCTGATATTCTTTTTTCTGCTTCCTCCATTCTGCTTCTGAGGCTTTTTCCCATTCTTTCCCATTGATTGGATGAGTGTTCAATTTCCCTTTTCATTTCATCTTGTGTTTTCTTTATTATTTCCACTTCCTTTTGGAGCTTCTCAATTTTTCTTGTAGCTCCTTGTTTCGCTCATTGGTTTCCATTTTCATTTGAGTATGGGTTCTTTTCAGTGTTTCCACCTCCTTCTGGAGTTTCTCATTATCTCCCTCTAGGTCCTTTCTGATTTTTTCATTCTCTCTTCTTATTTCTATGATTTCTTTGAATATATCTGTGATTGTTAATTTACAGTCTGTATCCTGGGCTATCTTTACAGAGATTTCATTGTAGGGGTCCTTCAGTTTGGTGTGGGGTTATTCTGGGACTTTCCCATATTGTTTTTTTCGTTGTGCTCTTGGCAGGTTGTTTACTTTTTGCCTGTGTTCTGGTGCAAATCTCTAGTGCCTCTTCACCGTGTTGGAGGATTACTTTCCTTGATTCCTTCAGGTGCCTTCATCGTAGTTTTCTTATTTTTTTATGTAGTGTTGACTTGCTTAGGTTTCAGGCTTTCAAATTTGGTTATGCATTGGAAGGTGTAGTTCACTCTTCCCTTTCTGTTCTGCAAGAACAGGGTGGGTAACAGCCCAAATGACACCTTCTGAACACTGTACGTCCTCTGCTGCCAGGCAGTTCTTCTGGGTTAATTGTAGGACTTATTGGAACCTCCCTCTGGAGTTCCAGTTGGTGGAAGCCCATGTGGCCGGTACCCTGGGCCCCAGCTCTCTGCTGTGGCCCAGCAGCAGCCTCTATGCAACCCAAGATAAAGTCTGTGCCTTACCTCCCCTTAAAATTATTTTTAATTTTATATGCATGAGTATATATACATTGCCTGCATGTAAGGCCACCTATGTTCTGCACTGTCTGCAAAGGTAAGAAGAGGGCACTGGATCCTCTGGAACTGGAGTTACAGATGATTGCTACTGGTCATTTATATTCTGGGAACCAAATCTTCATGCTCTGCAAGAGCAGCCAGCATGTCTAACTCCTAAGCCATCTCTCCAACTTCTAAACATGCATTTTTTTCATGGAGGAAAGGAAGTGAAATTTGGACTTGTTCTAAGTTGCAAAGCTTACTCTTCTCATTAATGTGACTGGTTCATATACCTTTTAGGTAAATGACATTAGTCACAGACACCCTTCAATTTCAAAGGAAGTTTAGGCTAAACCATGTGTGACAAGAATTCTACAAAGTACTGTTACTTGAGAAGTAGAGATTATTTAATCATAGTGTAAACATTCAATGACTTTCTTCTGATTATGTAAATAAAGGAGTGAAATTCTTTCTGCTTTACAGTCTGGTAATGTACTTATTTCAGTTTCCAACATTCTAGCTTAATGAATATTTAATAAAATGATTTTGTTTCTTCTCTGTTTTCAAGGAATATTTATGGATTTGGATATTTCTTAAATTGTATTTTTCCACTGTTAAAGCTTACAAGAGAAAATGATCGCTCACTGTAATATTGTCATTGACTTTCAGCTGTAAAGAACAATGACATTATGCTATTTTCAGAAAATATTATATTACTAGAGAGCACCATGTTAACTGAATTCAATGAGACTCATAAACACAGGTGTTTGCTTTTGGTTTCATATGGATACTCTATATGAATATATATATATATATATATATATATATATATATATGCATGTGTGTATGTATGTATGTACTATATGAAAATACAAAGAGGGGACTACTAGAGCAGTAGAAGTTTAAAAGGAGATCATGAGAAAAAAGGTACATCAGTGAACTTCATGTGACATGAATACAGTAGTGGAAACCATGGGAAAGGAGGAAAGGGAACATCAAGAAATGAGAAAGAGAAAAATGAGAGGTCAGTGAAGGAGAGAAATAAGAGCAAAATATAATGATTCACATGATATAAAATGCCATGATGAAATGCATAATTTTGCATATTTATATAAAAATTTAATAAATTCTGTCACCTAATGTGGGTGTCTGATGAAATTTCCATGCATATATACAATTTTTCTTGGTCATTTCATTACCAATTTTCTCCACCTTGAAGTAGTCATACTTTTATTTTATTTATTTATTTATTTATTTATTTATTTATTTATTTATTTATTTATTTTTGTTTTTTTCAAAACAGGGTCTCCCTGTAGCCTCAGCTGTCCTGGAACTCACTCTGTAGACCAGGCTGGCCTTGAACTCACAAAGATCTCCCTGCCTCTGCCTCCTGAGTGCTAGGATTAAAGTTGTGCACCACCACGTCCAGCCATACTTTAAATTTTTTTTTAATTTTTTTTTATTTATTTCTGTATATGTATGAATGTACTGTCTGCATGCAAGTTTGTGCACCCGTGTCGTGCAATGCCTCAGAGGTCAGAAGAGGGTGTCAGATTCTCCCAGAACAGGAGTTCTCCTGGAATTGAAGTTTTAGATGGTTCTTGGCCACCATGTGGGTGCTGGTGATCAAACCTGGATCCTCTGTAAGAGCAGTCCGTGCTCTTAACCGCTAGGCTATATCTCCAGCCCCCATACTTTTCTTTTTATCAAGGAACAAATTATTCTGCTAGGTTTTCTGCAAGTAGTTTAATTTAGTGCTGGGTAAGTGCTTTTAATGAAACAAGAAAAGGACATCATACTCAACACTGGGATTACCTATTTTAGAGATGATTAACAACAGTTGTTGAGAGTCTCTACCAATGTTCACAATACTGAGTTATTCTTGCATTCTTCTTCATTGTTCCTTATCTTATCATCCCACAACTTCTAACTAAAAAGTAGTATTTTCTTTTCACGCTTCTGTTTGGAGATGCTTTTATACCCAGATGGTATCTAATGACAAGTCAGGTGAGAATAACAATTTAAATTATTTGTACATTTTTTGTTTCATGGGTCATTTTCCGTTTAGTGGAGTCATGATTACATGAGGCTTCCAATTTTTCATAAGCTGCAGGGTGTGTATTTATTCCCATTTACTATGTCTGTCATTAAACTTTCTAATTTTAAAAATATTTTATTTTAATTGTGTGGAGTCAGATCCAATGGAATCAGAGTTAAGGATAGTTGTTACCTCAATATAGTTTCTAGGAATTGAACAGTTGCTGGGAATCGAACCCAATTACTCTGCTAGACCAGCCAGGGTTTTTAATCACTGAACCATCTCTCCTGCTCCTACCTATGTTATGTTTTATATACATCATACAAGTATTGATGAAATCTTATAAAGCCTTCTAAATAATATGCAAATATACACAACTGTATTTCCCCTATTGTTATGTGATCTTCATGATCATATGTAGTCCATTTTATGTAGTACATTTACCTGATCATCTGGGAATTTTTCTCCAAGGATGGATCTTTTCTCTCCTGGTTGGGTACATTCTTAGGGCACTTGTCAATACTTTACATCTTCTGAGAGTCATACTGTATACGCTTCTCTCTGAGATCATTCATTTCACCAATTATTAAATTGAATCCATCTCTTGGGCTATGAGAAAAGTTTTTCATTTCTCTATCCATGTGTATTTGGCTCTGTTCACAGTGCTACACATGAGTTGTCTCCCATTACAAGAGTTTTAAGTCCAATTGCATGGGTGTTTATTGCACCAAAAATAAAAGTGCCACTACTGTACTAATAGAGATAGTTTGCTAGGCCAGTCATTGTTGTGTTTATTAGGCTTTACACCTGGGTAAGACCACAGATTGGTTTCCTTTCTTAGCAGTTTTCTATTCTCTCTTCCTAAGAATGCTTGTCTTCAGTGAGGAGTCTTCCAGGGCAGTTCCAGTTGGATTTCTCCAAGTTCTCTCTCTCTGAACTATGTGTTAACTTCAATAATAAGGCCGCAGTTTCAAATTCTGATAGGTAATCAAGCCTGTAGTAAGAGCTGTTATTTTTGAACTCTCTTGTACTATCCTGATCAACAACTTGAAGAGAGGTTTCTCCTACCTGACCCTGTGTTCTTCTCTAAATATGCACTTATATGTATTCTGTATGTGTATTTTTCAGCAGAATTTTGAACTAATATATTTTCCCCTGGTTTTGCACACTCCTAAATGTCATTTTTCTCTCTTCTTTCTCCTTATGTATAATTTTCTTTCCTCCCTCCACAGTTCAAGTGCCTCCATTTTCCCCATTTTCCTATTGACAGCACATCTCTCTTACTATTCCCTTATCTTGAGCTCCTTCTTCTACTATACCGACATTGTTCCTTTCCATTTGCTGGCTCCTGCAGTTACATCAGGATATAGACTCCTTTCTTAAAAAGTGAAACTGAGATCAACAAATGAGAGAGAACATGCAATGTTTTTCTTAGTCTCTCTTTATGCTAAATATCAGTATCTAGTTCTGTCCATTTACCTGAAAATGTCATGATTTTGTTTGTCTTAATCACTTAGTAGAAATACATTGGAAAATTGACCACATTTTAATTATCTATTTATCAAATGAAGGACATTTAAATTGTTTCATTGTTTCCATTTCTAAATAATTGTGAACAGAACATAAACAAATATGGCTAAGCAAGTATGTCTGTTGTGAGATGGGGCCTTTGGGTCTAGGCCAAGGAGTAGTATAACCAGATTATATGGCAGATATATTTTTAGTTTTTAAACACTTCTCCACACTGATTTCAACAATGGTTATATCAGTTTGAACCTCCATTGGCATTGAATGAGGATTTTACATTTCCTGAATCCATGCCAGCATTTGGTATAATCTGTTCTCTTGATTCTAACCACTCTGCCTTGGGTAGATGTAATCTTAAATTATCTTGACTTGCATTTCCCTAATTATCAAGAATGTTCGACAAATTTAAGGTGTTTCTTAGACATTTTTATTTCTTCCATTTTTAGCTCTCTGTTCAGATCCATGCATCATTATTCTAAATTGGGTCATTTGTGTTCTTGATTCTTTTTTTTTCTTAAGTTCTTTCTGTATTGTGGATATTTATCCACTCTCAGTTGTATAGTTGGTGAAGATTTTCTCCCATTCTGTGGGCTTCTTCTACACTAGATTGGTTCTTCCTCTTCACCCCCACCTTATCTTCATCTTCTCTTCTTTTTTATCTTCTTCCTCTTCTTCTTTGCTGTACAGAAGCTTTTGAGTTTACTGAGGTCTCATTGGTTCGTCATTGACCTTAATAACAGATTGCAGTCTGGTTGATAAAGTACTTTCTTGCACCTAGGTCTTGTGGATATGACCCATATTTTCTTCTAGAATTTCATCATTTCAGGTTTTACATTGAAGACATTGATACATTTGGAGTTAGTTTTTGTGCAGGGTGATTGAAATATGTCTAATTTCATTCTTTCACATATGGAGATCCAGTCTTGCCAGCATCATTTTTTGAAGATGTTGTCCTTCCTCCACTGTATTATTGACTCCTTTCTCAAATATCATGTGGCTTAAATTGCATGCACTCATGTTTGCATCTTTCAATTTGTTCTATTGATTTCTGAATCTGTTTTGGGCCAGTGAGATGATGTTTTCCAACTTACAGTTTTGTAATATAATTTCAATTCTGTTACAGCAATCCCCACACCATTATTCTTTATGCTCATGGTTGATTTGGTTATCCAGTCTCTTTTGAGATTAAGTATGAACTTAAGTATGGATTTTCTAGTTCAGTGAAGAATGTAATGGAGATTTTGATTGGCATTGCATTCAATCTATGTATTGTTTTGGTAGGTTGGTCATTTTCATTATATTAATTCTACCAATCCATGAGCACAAGAGGTCATTTCATCTGCTGTATTCATCAATTTCTTTGTTGAGAGATTTTAAATTTTCATTCTAAAACTTTAATGTCTGTGGTGAAGCTTATTTCTACATATGTCTTTTTTTCAATTTTTAGTAAAGCTATTGTGAATGGAGGGTTTCCATGAACTTTTCCCCTGATTGCTAGCTGTTACTATACAGAAAGGTTACCAATTTTTAAATTATTTTTTATTAATTTTATTTATTTCTGTATGCGTATGAATGTTCTGTCTGCATGCAAGTTTGTGCACCCATGTCGTGCAATGCCACAGAGGTCAGAAGAGGGTCTCGGATTCCCCTGGAGCTGGAGTTCTCCTGGAATTGGAGCTTCAGACGGTTCTCGGCCACCATGTGGGTGCTGGGGATCGAACCCGGGTCCTATGTAAGAGCAGTCGGTGCTCTTAACCGCTAGGCCATCTCTCCAGCCCCAGGTTACCGATTTTTATAATTTTTTTATCTTGCCTCTTTGTTAAAAGCATTGGTAATTTCTAGAAGTTTTCTGGTGGAATATTTGGGTCCTCATAATTATAATATCATATCCTCTACAAATAGGGATAATTCGACCAATTCTTTTCCAATTAAATTTCAAGTCCTATCCTAAAAAAGAGTTGGGGTAGTAATTTATTGCATGCTTCTTGAATTTCTTGGGAATGCTTCTAGGTTTTCTACATTTAAAATGATATTGACTGTGGGTTTGGTTTTATTGTAGGTACTTTAACTATGTTGAAGCATTTCCCTCTAGTCCAATTACTCCTAGGATTTTTTCACAAATGCATGTTGAATTGTATCAAAGTCCTCTTTTGCATCTGTTAAGAGGATCACATGATTTTTTATTTTTAAGTCTATTTATATGGCTTATTACATTTATTGACTTACATATATTCAACCATTGTAGCCTTTTGATGTTCTTCCTCCCTTTGTCCAGAGCCTGCAGATTCCTGGGACTGCAGGTTCCCTGGATTCACTCTGGTCAGCCAGTCAGCCAATCCAGATCCTAGCCCTGGAAGGGAGAGAGAGAGAGAGAGAAGGTACTGGGCAGCCCAGAGAGAGAGGGGGGAAAGGAACGACAAGGAAAGGACAGACTCAAGAAAGAAGCCAGGAGAAATTCCATGGGAAAATATATTAGTCAGGGTTCTCTAAAGAAAAAGAAGCAACAGGAGGAATATATAGCTATATACAATTTATTGATTTGCTCACGTGACAGAGTTCAAGGAGTCCAACAGTAGCCACGCTGCACTGGAGAGGCTGAGAATCCAGGGAACTGTTCAGTACGCAAGGCTGGATGTCTCAGTAGTCCCAATCTGGTGCTGAAGGCCCTATGGATTCCAAGAGATCTGCCAGTCTCAGTACACGCTGGGATCTGAAGGGTTGATCATAGCAGCAAGACAAACTCACCAGTGAGAGAGAGGCAAGCTGCAGGGGAAAAGGGACCAGCTCTGTATGCCATGGCATTTAATACTGCCTGCCGGGAGAAGGTAACACCCACATTTGGGCTCGGCCATTCAAGTTGAGGTAGTCCAATCCAAAGATCCTTTTTCTCTTATTTGTTCCTTAGTCCTGTCAAGTTGACAACCAGGATTAACCATCACAAGTCCACCCCTTGTCAACTTGACACACAATAAATAGCCTCTCCTTATGTTATGCTTAAATGTCAATTGCGAACAATGGCAAGGTCAAAATTACACCTAACATGTTATAAATGTCTCATGTGCAAAAGCAAATCATTATATCTTAGAGTAGGTGGTAATGTCCTTGAGGAACACTTAGTCCTTCAGTATCTAATAACCTAAATATGACAACACTTAACACTTATCTCAGTTGCACATTCAAAAGGGAACAACACAAGTATCTGCTTAATATACATATATATATGAACAAGCACATTCTTAACCAAATAGGACAAAAGTTAATATCTATTATAATCCACGTTTCTGCAACTGGTCCCGTGGCCTCAGCTGATATTTATGACTACCTTCTTCTACTACCCATTCTGTATTTCCTCCACCATCAGCAAGCACCTCTGCAGGTCTTGGCTCTTTCCCTGGAGGAGTGACCCATACCTTCATCCCTGAAGGGTCTGGGCCATTTATTGTCCTGTCTGGTTTGGGTTGTTGGAGTTTCCCATTGACCTTAATCATAGGACATGGTAGCACCAGAAGGCGCCCTACAGCATCTCCTGCCTTCCAGACATAATCTTCCTTGCCCCCATTGTGGAGAAAAAGTCCAAATTCCCCCTGGTAGTCTGGATCAATCACTTCTCCTACTACTGTTATTCCTTCCTTAGCCTGTTGGCTTAAGGGCAGTAGAAGCCCAAAGTGGCCAAGGGTAAGTCTTAGCTTCCAGTTCAATGGAATGTTTGATGTATCTCCTGGCAAAAGCACTCCCCCCCTTTGGAGCCAAAACTTTTAGACCAGCAGAATGCAAGGTCATGGGTACAGGAAGCAAGCATTATCCTACTGGGTCACTAGGGGTGATAGTGAGTCAAATCACTCCCACTTCCACCCCTTGGTTCCTGGACACATGAATTCTGGCTATAGCAGAAACAGTACCATATATTGGGTGCTGATTCAAAGCATGTACTGCCTGCTGGAGAACCTTACTGCAGCCCTCCATGGTATTGCTACCTAATTGGCACTGTAACTGTCTTCCAGAGGCCATTCCATCATTCTATCATGCCAGCTGTTTCTGGGTGGTGGGGTACATGGGAAGACCAGTGGATACCATCTCCATGGACCCACTGTCACACTTCTTTGGCTGCGAAGTGAGTTCCTTGGTCAGAAGCGATGCTGCGAGGAATACCATGATGGTGGACAAGGCATTCTGTAAGTCCGTGGATGGTAGTTTTGGCACAAGTATTACATGCAGGAAAGGCAAATCCATAACCAGGATAAGTATCTATTCCTGTAAGGACAAAACGCTGTCTCCTCCATGTTGTAAGTGGTCCAATGTAGTCAACCTGCCACCAGGTTGCTGGCTGGTCACCCCGGGGAATAGCACCATATTGGGGGCTCAATGTTGGTCTCTGCTGCTGGCAAATCTGACACTCGGCAGCAGCTGTAACCAGATCAGCCTTGGTGAGTGGAAGTCCATGCTGTCGAGCCCATGCATAACCTCCATCTCTGCCACCATGACCACATTGCTCATGGGCCCATTGAGCAACAACAGGGATAGCTGGAGAAAGAGGCTGACTACGCACAGAACAAGTCATCTGATATACTTGTTTATTAAACTCATCCTCTGCTGAGGTCACCTTTTGATGAGCATTTACATGAGGCACAAGTATCTTCACATCCTTCAAACATTCAGAGAGCTCTATCCACATGCTTCTTCCCCAAATGTCTTTCTCACCAATTTTCCAGTCATGCTCCTTCCAAGTCCCTGACCATCCAGCCAAACCATTGGCTACAGCCCATGAATCAGTATATAATCGAACCTCTGGCCATTTCTCCTTCCAGG
>VZQC01004376.1:598754-615286 GCA_009823505.1 Rhizomys pruinosus
ACACTCATTCAAACCACCACATTCCACTCCCTGGCCCCCATAGGCTCCTGACCATATAAAATGCAAAATGCATTTAGTCCAACCTTAAAAGTCCCCATAGTCTTTACCAGTTTCAATGCCATTCAAAAGTCTACAGTCCAAAGTCTCTTCTGAGACTCAGGCCAATCTCCTAAATGGTAAGCTCCTGTAAAACCAAAAGGCAAATTACAAACTCCCAACATACAATGGAACCGAATACACATTCCCATTCCAAAAGGGAGGAATAGAGGCATAGTGAGGAAATACTGGACCAAAACAAGACTGAAAACCAGCAGGGCAAACGCCAAGTCCAGTAGCTCCACATGCAACTTCTGGGACTTGACTTCCAAAGGGCTTAGATGGCTGAGCTGTTCCAGCTTTGCTTGAAACATACATCTCTTTCTTAGGCTGGTACCACTCCCTGTATGCAGCTCTCCTTGGCAAATATCTCACAGGTCTGGCATCTCGAAAGTCTTCTTGAGGTCTCCACTGCCAAACAGGCTTTACATTCACAGCTTCATGCAATGGCCTATCAGGGTTTTCTTTATTCAGGGACGCCCCTGCTGCACTCTGCCTGGACTCTGTGGCTCTCTGAAACCGAGGAGGAAGAACTGATAACCCCTTCACTCTTGCAAACTTCATGCCTCTAAAGCCAGCCCCACGAGAATGAAACTGCCGAGTTTGGCTGCAAGTTTGGGATGGACCCTGGCCTATTTCAACCACATTTGCAAATTTTCTCTGCCCTGAACTTGGAGAAGAAAACCCTTTTAGTATTTTCCTTTCAAAAGTTTGAGGATTAGCTGGGTGTGGTCTTGCCCTGAAGGTACTATTTCTGTTGTTTACTTGTAAATCTCGAGGCCCCTCCATAATCGCTTTAATCTCCTTGTCAAAAGGAGCCTCTCCTTCACATGCCTTGGCCCCAACTTTAATCTTCCTAGTGGGGTTTTCAGATCCAAAATGTACATTCTGCATTTCTTTCTGCCCCATCTGCTCTTCTTCATTGTAGATCTGTATACAATATTCACTATTAATAGCCATGCCACCATTTCTACATTAGGCTGTCTTGAAATATCCTCTGCCAAAGACATTATCCCATTGCTTTTCAACTTAGCATCAGGCAAGGATTTGGGCTGTGGGCAAACTGCTGCCAGACTCTTTATAAAAATATCCCAGTTGCTGCCCAAGTCTTTATTTTACTCTGTAACTACAGTTTTTGTAGTAATGCTTTCTTCCAGGCTTCTACTAAAATGGGCCCCTTAAGCTTTGCTTACAGTAGTCAACAGCTTTTCTAGTCCAAATTTCCAAAGTCTTCCACATTTCTCCAAAGATCCACATGGTCAGGTTCTTCACAGCCAACAGCCCACTCTCTGGTACCAAATAACTGTATTAGTCAATTTTCTGTTGCTGTGATAAAACACCGTGACCAAAGGAACTTATAAAAGGAAGAGTTTATTTGAGCTTAAGATTGATGGTTCCGGGGAATTAGAGTCCATTGTGGTGGGAGGCATGGCAGCTAGATCTGGAGCAGCAAACAGAGGGTCACATCTCACAATGAGCACAGGAAGCAGAGAGAGAGCAACTGGAGACCCCAGGCTTGTTAAACTCACTAAGCCTGCCCCCAGTGACATACTTCCTCTAGCATGGCCACACCTTCTAAGACCTCCAAGAACAGTGCCTCCAACTGGAGAAAAAAATGACTGAATACTTAAAACCTATGGGGGACACTCATTCAAACCACCACACTGTCCATTATGATAACTACGATAACTATGCTCATCTGGCCTTCAGCGATTCAGTGCTGCCTCCTGATGCCTACCCTGAGTTCCTGTTAACCCTATTACGTGTACATTTAATTTATGCAAGTGAGCAACAACTTCTCTAACTGTAAGATCTGGCATAAGAAATAGAGCAAAAACAAAGGTCTGCAAATGTTCTGGTGTCTCTCTCAGTACTTTCCATCTTATAAACTCAGTGAAATGCATGTCCTCTGTGTCCTCATATTGTGGAGAATGTGGTTTTACACTTCGAATGCACTCGAGCATGCCCACCTGCCTGACCCTCACAATCCCTTCATCAATACTAAGCCAAGGAATATCAGGCATCTCTAACTCGCTGTTAGTAGGCGATGTTTTAATAAATACATCAGCCAACCATTCAAATAAACTTTTAACACCTTTTTTAACTGCTCGAGCTTCCATGTTAAACCTAGAATCTCTACTCAGTGGGGTCATATCGATAAACTCAGTCTGATCCAATTTTATATTCCTTCCACCATTGTCCCACACCCTTAAAATCCATTCCCACACATATTCCTTAGGCTTCTGCCTGAATGAATCGGCAAACTCATTAATTTCTTTAGTGGTGTAGTGTACCTCCTCATGGACCACACTTTCTATCTCACCTTTAGAGGCTTGCTTAGAATTCAATCTGGTTATAGGTCTAGAGGCAACAATTGTTGGGCCCTGAGGGACATTAGCTCCCACTGGGTGGGGGAGATTAGTTTCTTCAGGCAAGGGTCAGGAGGAGGGATCTGCAGGGTGTGGATTCTGGGCTGAGGGTGAGGAGATTAATTCCTCATATAAAGAAAATCCCTCAGAATCTGAGGGTTCAAAATCCTCATCATCGTGGTTCTCCCACACATCTCCATCCCAAGTTTCAGGGTTCCACACTTTCCCCACCAGTGCTCTCACTTTGACTGCTGACACTCTTCATGGCTGGAAATTAAATTTGCGTTGTAAATGAGCCAAATGTATAATAAGGGCTGCAGCTTGATTTTCTGCCACTTTAGCTCTTTGGCTGCTGGAGAGAAGATTCTCTTCCAGAGAAAACTTTGAAACTTTTAAACTGTTGTTTCAAATCTAGAGCTGGTCATTTTTATCACTAGGCTCCTTATTTTCCTCTATCACTTTATCCAGAGATGCTAGCAGCACCCAGGCAACATCATTATTTTCCTTATTTTTTGGCAATTTCTCAAACGTTTTATATATAGAGTAGCTAAATTCCTTGCTCCTCACAAGAGATGAGTTAGGTGAGTCAAATGGATCTGTCATCATAATTACATCAAATAGTCTGCACCAAGGATTATCATTCATCTTCGTGCCACCAGGAGAGCCTTCAGTAACTCTAGGCTTCATTGGGTTGGAGATCTGGCTCCAGAAACTACCAAGCCCACTAAAGAAATGCATCCTTTTAATTCTGTTTCTCTAGAACCACTTCTCGTACCAAAATCTGTATTAGTCAGGGTTCTCTAAAGAAACAGAAGCAACAGACGAATATGTAGCTATATACAATTTATTGATTTGCTCATGTGACAGAGTTCAAGTAGTCCAAAAGTAGCTGCACCACACCCACTAGAGAGGCTGAGAATCCAGGTAACTGCCCAATCCACAAGGCTGGATGTCTCAGTAGTCCCAATCTGGTGCTGAAGGCCCGATGGATTCCAAGCTGCAGGAAAAAAGGCACCAGCTCCCTCTGCCATGGCCTTTAATACTTCCTGACAGCAGAAGGTAATGCCCACATTAGGGGTGGGCCATCCGGGTTGAGATAGTCCAATCTGAAGATCCTTTTTCTCTTATTTATTCCTTAGTCCTGTCAAGTTGGCACCCAGGATTTACCATCACAATAACTCAACTTAACTTTTACAACCCAGAGTATTTATACAGGACATTGTGAGGTGTGACTGGGGGTTGGGGCATACAGGAATTTACACCATATACTCCAGATCACTACAGGAATGTGACAATGTTTTGCCCAAAGGATCAAAGAGCATGGTGCCAGGCTGGTTCCAAAAGTAAGCAGGTAATCAGCAGGACTCCAGCCTGAGGGCAGGGGTTTGACAGCTGACTTCCTAAGTGCTTATGCCAAATGGAATTCCTACAGCCTACTCCCCCGCCCGCCTTTTTTTATTAAATCAAGGTACTTTTGTCACATAGTGCTGTTATTTTTTCTTTAGGGGATACTCTGGGAAGCCCAAGCCAATGCAACTCCTACCAGGTCAATGGAACTCCCAGGCGTGTATATACTAAATTGGAAGTGTGACATCTGCCCAGTACATCAATATGGAGCCCTCAGGATATGGGGTTTTTATTCAGTGAACAGGAATGCTGCCTATTCAGGATCCTCAAAGAAGTGCTCAGGACTGTGGGATGTGGGGTCCTGCTCTAGTCAGACAAGGCTTCATCCTTACAGCTCCCTCTTCATTGTTATTAAAAAGGGGAAGTGCTGTCGTCTTCCTGCAAAGAAATCTCAGGGATGGCTTGATATTGGACCAGGACACTCTGGGCTTCAACTCTAGTGAGAGCATTAATATA
The DNA here is from genome assembly GCA_009823505.1 of Rhizomys pruinosus. Classification (NCBI taxonomy): domain Eukaryota; kingdom Metazoa; phylum Chordata; class Mammalia; order Rodentia; family Spalacidae; genus Rhizomys; species Rhizomys pruinosus. Next base: position 603,083 of record VZQC01004376.1, read on the forward strand.
GATTTAACAAACCAAGAAGCTGACCTCCTAAGGTGGAGATTGGTCCTAACAAAAAGGAGTGTTTAGGTGCCCTGAGGTTTGGGCACAGCTCTTAGAGAGACTTGGGTTGGGGGCAGGGGAACTGGAGACAGGTAATAGGTATTTGCCAATAACCCACATAAAAATAAAACATTTTTCCTCCCCCCAAGGCATAGACATTTAAGTGTCAGTTTTCCTTCTAAAAGCAACAGTTTTCCTCCCCCCAAGACATGTAAGTAACATTTTTCCCACATATAAAGACAACAAACCATCCCTGAAACTCTGGAATAAAGTCATGGATCAAGATGGAGAATTGTTTTAGTTTGTGTCTGTGTGCCATTTGGGAGTATATTGTTGAGAATTGTCATATCTATATGAAATATATATATATATATATTATATATATATATATATATAACTGTCTCTTTACATGGCTTTGATATTAGAGTGATGCTTGGTTCATAGAAGGAGTTTGGGAATTTTCCCTCTGTCTAGTCTTCTTTTTAAATAATTTACGGCAGCATTTTATTTGTATATCTTTTTAAGATCCAGTATAGTTCTGCTTTGAAACCAACTAGACCTGAGCATGTTTTTTTTTAGTCATGAGGCTTTTGTATTTGTTACTGTTTCTATTTCTTTTATCTCATGGTTGTGTTTATGTTGTTAGTCTCTTTTTGGTTTAATTTTGGTGGTTACAGCTTTCATTCCTAAGGTTCAGGGGACAGAGTGAAACAGGGAGTAGAAAGAATATTAATGTATGGGGCTGGAGAGATAGCCTAGCGGTTGGGAGCACCAACTGCTCTTGCAGAGGACCCGGGTTCGATCCCCAGCACCCACATGGCGGCCGAGAACCATCTGAAACTCCAATTCCAGGAGAACTCCAGTTCCAGGGGAGTCCGACGCCCTCTTCTGACCTCCGCGGCATTGCACGACACGGGTGCACAAACCTACATGCAGACAGTACATTCATACACATACAAAAATAAATAAAAATTAAAAAAAGAATATTAATGTATTAATGCATTTATTAACTCTTACCAGTGAAGCTTTCTTCTGCAATTGATAGACATTATCCTAAAAAGCCATGACATGCCAAAGTGTAGATTGAAAGTGATTGTAGATTGTTTTTCCTGGGTAGGACAAGTACATAAAAACTCTGCAACCCAGGGCTCAGGGACCATTGTGGTATAGGAGGTGAAAAGACTGTTAAGATCCAAGGGTAGTGGATATCCAGGAGGAAGCAGAGATTTTTCAGGTGGTTGGGAAGTTCAAGAAAGACAAAATTCTGCCATAGAAGTGGGGAACTAGGTACGAAGCCCCACTCTTAGCTGAAAACCTATTGGCAACCCATGACTACTGGAAGAATGACATTTGGTTTTACACAAGGAAGTGACACTAGATAAGTTGACCAAGCTCCAGCAAATGGACTAACACTGAGGGATAGAAGGAGACTCAAACTTGGCTCTTTAGGCCTTAATATTTTTGATAGAATACATGAAATCTGGTGAGTGGGTTATGGGGTGATGCAGATAGAGAAGTGCTTCTAGGTATGATAAAAATACATAACAATTGCAAAAATTCAAAAAGGAAATGAATAACGAAAAGAAATAAAAATAAAAAAATCTATACATTTCAATCCAGATTATAATATCTAGACATTTTAAATAAGCTTCGTCATTCGCAGTAGTTCTCATGCTTGGAGAAGCTCCATGTTTCATGGTCTATATGTTAAGGATGACAAATTTCTATCTTCTCTGGAAACTAGGATTATCTCTTTATTTTCCTTCTTTTTTCTCCAGATTTGACTGTGAAACTATTTGTATTATGTTATGACTCTACAACAAAACACATCCTTAGCATTAAACATTTCAAATTGGTAGGCAAACAGACACAGAGTTGGTAGTGTAGTATAAGCATATCACTGGTTTGTTATTTGTGTGTGTGTGTACATGTTTGTGTGTGGGGGTGTTTGTGTGTGTGGATGTGCATTATAAAAATTTACAAAAAGTCTTAATAACGGAAAAGTTGCATATATATGACATATATATATATATATATATATATATATATAGTAAATTGGTGCTACAATATTAATCCCTTGTGCATAGTTTGTTATTTATAATCTGCAACATAAAATAAGGGGATTAACCATTTTTTTACTATAATCATGTCATCCTTTCTAGTTAATTCATATTTTGCCCAATATCCTGCTACAGAATATCATATACCCAGAAAGGATCCAGTTCTGAAACACATGTTGCAATAAGTGATATGTCTTAGTGCACAATTTCCATTTAATACATTGCTGGCAATGGTAAATAATCATGTAAGGTACCCAAAGTCCTTTATATTTCCATATTTTAATCTTATTGTTTAGGACATTTTTACTAATGAGAATTTTGGATCTACATGTAGTGTACAAAGTTATTATCCCTACACTCACATTCAGAGTTTCTGGAAAGAGGGGATTATATTTGAGGCCAGCCTGTACAAAAGAACATTTTTTGAAGAGACTTTACAAACATGTAAATATTCTGTTAAACATAATTCTTATTTATTTATTTTAAATGTTAACATACAATATTAATATTTTCTGTGATAGTTGAGAATCTATAAATTAAAAACATTTCTTTGACAATGAAAGTGTCTTAGCTCTATCCATGAGAATCCCAACAAATATTTCAAACTAGTTACTGTGATGTTTGACATGTTCTCACAGTTTTAACATGGAATGACTTATTTGAGGCACAGGCTGTCCCAGATGCATTCTGATTTTTCTTACACCAACACAGATCATACATTCAACAAGTATCCCTGCTTCCTTTAGATATAAATGTTATCAAGAAACATGGTATAGGTGCTAGGTAGTACCAGTTTTTGGAGTATAAGTGACTTTATCAACATTTAATGAATATTCACATTTAATATGTGTCTATATTTATTTTATATACCTCTATCAGGTTAATTGATACTTCCATTTTAATTTTTCTATAAATTTCAGTGTATTTGCTATATATAAAAAGAAATTTCCAAAATCAGACTGGAAATATAAGAATAAGAGGGTCAAAATTCAGGGCAGGTATCCAGGGATGCCTTTCTCCCTGTTGGCGCTCCATCTAGTAGTGGAGTCTGAGGGGACCGGCAGGTCTGGCTAACTGGGAAAGGTATTCCTGAAGGCCTTGGGAGCTAGGAGCTGAGGCTCAAACACAGAGGGTACTGGAGCACGGGCTAAGCCAGCAACCCAAACAACCCCCCCTTCCAACTCAAACTCCTAACTGGAAATCAGGAGAGAGTGGCTGACAGCAGAAGGAATACGTTATTCAGAAGTTGTCACCTGGTTTGCCACCCACCCAGCTCCTGCAGAACAGAAAGGGAAAAGTGAACTATATCTTCCAATATATAACCAAAATTGAAAGCCTAAAACCTAGACAAGTCAGCACTCCATTCATAAGGAGAATATAACAAAAACACCTGAAGGAATCAAGGAAAGAAATCCTTCAACAAAGTGAAAAAGCATTCAAAATTCACATCAGAATACAGGCAAAAAGCTAACCGCATGTTGAGAGCACAATGAAAGAAAAATATGGGAAAAGCACAGAACAACTCCACACCAAACTCTATGGAGCCAGTGGAGGAACCCTACAATGGGATCTCCATAGAAGTAACCTAGGACACAGATCCCAAAATAACAATCAGAGACATATTCAAAGAAATCTTAAAACTAAGGGGAGAGAATGAAAAACTCAGAAAAGACCAAGAGGAAGACAAGGACAAACTTCATAAAGAACTAAAAGGAGAAAACGACAGATTCTGGAAAGAGCTAGAGGGACAAAATGACAAACTCTGGAAGGAATTGGAAACACTGAAAAGATCCCACACTGAAATGAAAAAGGAAACCAATGAGCTACAAGAAAAGTTTGAGAAGCTCCAAAAGGAAATGGAAATTGTAAGGAAAACACAGGAAGAAAAAAAGGAAATTGAACAGTCATCTAATCAAGAGGAAAGAATGGGAAAAAGCCTCAGAAGCAGAATGGAGGAAGCAGAAAAAAGAATATCAGACCTAGAAGACAACAAAGAACAACTAAAAAGCTCAAGCAAAGACTAAGAAAAATTTAAAAATACACAAGAGTGGAACAACCAAGAAATGTGGGACACTATGAAAAGATCAAACCTCCACATTATAGGGATAGAGGAAGGAGAAGAATCCCAAGAAAATGGTATTGACCAGATTTTCAACAAAATAATAGAGGAAAATTTCCCCAAACTAAAAAAAGACAAACCCATGCAAATACAAGAAGCAAGTAGAACACCAAATAGACTAGACCAGAAAAGAAACTCCCCCCACCATATCATAGTTAAAATGCTAGATACCCCAAACAAAGACAAAATCCTTAAAGCCACAAGAGAAAAACAAGTTACATACAAAGGAAAACCTATCAGAATCACAGCTGACTTTTTAGCACAAACCATGAAAGCAAAAAGAATGTGGACCAAAGCATTCCCAGTGCTAAAGGACTATGGATGCCAACCTAGGTTACTATACCCAGCAAAACTATCAATTCTAGTGAAAGGAAAGAGAAAAATCTTCCATGACATAAACAAGATGAACGAATACATGCTTGGAAAACCAACGCTCCAGAGAATGCTTGAAACAATTCAAAGGACAGAGGAGAGGAACAACTACCCCCAGGCACCTTGAAAGAAAATTTTTTAATAAAAACAGAAATGCAGAGGTAGAAACCTACACAAAAAAAAAAAAAATGTAAACGTATAATAAGATGAAAGGAAGCAACATATACCTCTCAACTATAACCTCAAATATCAATGGGATAAACTCCCCAATCAAAAGACATAGACTGGGAGAATGGATTAGGAAACAGAACCCATCAATATGCTGTCTACAAGAAACCCATCTCACCCTTAAGGATAGGCATCAACTTAAAGTGAAAGGATGGAAAAAAAATATTCCAAGGAAATGGTACTAAAAAGAAAGCAGGAGTTGCTATCCTAATATCAGACAAAATAGACTTCAAAGTAAAGCACTAGAAGAGACAAAGGGGACCACTATATCCTTATCAACGGGAAAATACCCATGAAGACTTCACAATCATTAATATATATGCACCAAACTCCAGTGCATCAACCTTTGTAAATAAAACTCTACCAGGACCTAAGGCACAGATTAACCCCAACACTCTCATAGTAGGGGACTTCACTACCCCACAAAAGTCTGTTGGACAGGTCAATTGGGCAAAGAATAAACACAGGGAGAGAGCTGACTGAACCATACACTAAAGGAACTGGACCTCACAGACATCGTCTGAATATTCCACCCAAACATTCAAGAAGGACTTGGTATTCAGCAACCCACGGAACATACTCCAAAATTGGACCACCCATACTTGGACACAGAAAAAAAAACCCTCAAAAAATACAAAAACATGAAAAAACCTCAGCATTTCTATGAGACCATAGTTCAATCAAGCTCAACATCAACACCAGCATAAATCCTGCTACCTACTGAACACATGGAGGACTAACAACACACTCCTGAATAATGAATGTGGTCAGGGAAGAAATAAAGAAAAAAATAACGCTTCCGGAATAAAGGCCAATGACAAATACAACACAACAAAATTCTATGGGACACTTTAAAAGCATTCCAAAGAGGGACGTTTATAGCATGGCGTTGCCTATATTTAAAAAAAAAAAAAAAAAAAAAACAGAAAGAGCACAGACAAATGAAGTAACACTGTAGCTAAAAACACGGCAAAGACAACAACAAATAAACCCTAAATGCAATAGACAGGATGAAATAACAAAAATCAGAGCAGATATCAATGAAATAGAAACAAAGAAAACAAAAACAATAAACGAATCCAAAAGTTGGTTCTTTGAGAGAATAAACAGCATAGACAGACTCCTAGCCCAGTTAACCAAAAGAAAGAAAGAGCAACTCCTAATCAATAGAATTCAGGAGGAAAGGGGAAATATCACTACAGACAGTGAAAAGATCCAGACAATCATATAGGAATACTTCAAAAACCTATACTCTACCAAATTTGAAAATCTAAGAGAAATGGATGAATATCAGCAATCCAGGGAATCACCAAAGCTACACTAAGAGGAGGTTGACAGCTTAAACAGACCCACAACATACGAAGAAATTGAAAATGTAATAAGAGACCTCCCAACTAAAAAAAGCCTAGGTCCAGATGGATTCACAGCAGGATTCTATAAAACATTCAAAGAGGACTTATAGTCATTATTACTAAAACTGTTCAGAAGGATACAAGCAGAAGGAAACCTCCAAAATTACGTCTATGAAGCCAACATCACTCATACTAAAACCAGGCAAGGATGCAACCAATAAAGAGAACTACAGACCCATCTCATTAATGAACTCAGATGCAAAAATTCTCAACAAAATACTCGCAATCCATATACAGACCCACATCAAAAAGATCATTCACCATGATCAAGTTGGATTCATACCAGAGATGCAGGGATGGTTCAACATACAAAAATCAGTAAATATCATAAAACACATAAATGGACTGAAGGACGAAAACCACACCATCATCTCAATCGATGCAGAAAAGGCCTTTGACAAAATCCAGCATCCATTCATGATTAAAGTCTTAGAGGGAATTGGACTGGAAGGATCATTCCTCAACATAATCAAAGCCATATATAAGAAACCCACAACCAGTACATCTTAAATGGAGAAAAGTTAAAAGGATTCCCCATAAAGTTAGGAACTTGACAAGGCTTCCCCTTGTCACCACTCCTCTTCAATATAGTGGTAGAAACATTGGCTAGGGCAATAAGGCAAGAAAAGGCAATAAAAGGATTACTAATTGGAAAAGAGTAAGTAAAACTATCCCTTTTTGCAGACGATATGATAGTTTACATAAGGGATGCTAAAAACTCCACAAGAAAACTCCTTGAAACGATTAAAAGTTTCAGTAAAGTAGCAGGTTACAAAATTAACCTTAAAAAATAAGTAGTCTTTCTCTACACCAAAAACAAGCAACTGAAGAAGGAATACAAGGAGTCCTTCCCACTCACAATAGCCTCAAAAACAATAAAATACCTAGGAATAAACCTAACGAGAACCACTAAAGATCTCTACAAAAAATTATAAGCTCCTGAAGAAGACATCAGAAGATGGAAAGACCCCCATGCTCATGGATCGGAAAAATTAATATAGTAAAAATGTTCATTTTACCAAAGTTAATATAGAGATTCAACGCAATCCCAATTAAATTCCCAAGAACATTCTTCACAGGCTTGGAAAATAAATTCTTAAATTCATTTGGTACAACAAAAGAACCTGAATAGCCAAAGCAACCCTGAGTGAAAAGAGCAATACAGGGGGGATTTCATCAAACTATATTGCATGGCTGTAGTCATAAAAACAGCCTAGCACTGGCACAAAAACAGACCGATAGACCAATGGAACAAAACTGAAGATCTGAACTTGAGCACATACAATTTTAGCCACCTAACATTTGACAAGGGGGCCAAAAAGACTCAGTGGAGGAAAGACAGCATCTTCAGCAAATGGTGCAGGCAAAACTGGATCACCACTTGTAGAAAAATAAAATTAAACCCCTACTCTCACCCTGTACAAAAATCAACTCCCAATGGATCAAAGACCTAAGTGTGAAACCTGAAACTCTAAAGGTGATAGAAGAAAAGGTTGGCACCAACTTACAAAACCTAGGTGTAGGAAAAGACTTTCTAAATCAATCAGCAGCTGCCCAGGAAATAGGATTGACAATTGACAAGTGGGAACTTATTAAACTCAAAAGTTTCTGTACAGCAAAAGTAACAGTAAGGAAAGTGAAGACAAAACCCACAGAGTGGGAGGAAACCTTCACTGCTGATACATCTGACAGAGCATTAACCTCCAGAATATATAGACTATTCAAAAAACAAAAAAGTAAGAAAACAAATGACTCACTCAAAAGATGGAGTAAAGAGCTGAGCAGAGACTTCACAAGTGCAGAAATAGAGATGGCTGAGAAATATCTTAAAAAATGTTCAACATCTCTAATAATTAAGGAAACGCAAATTAAAACCACTTTAAGATATCATCTCACCCCCAATAAGGCTGGCAAGGATCAAGAAAACAAATGGTACTAAATGCTGGGGAGAGTGTGGGGAAAGGGGAGCACTCATCCACTGCTGGTGGGAATGCAAACTTGTACAACCACTATTGAAAGCAGTATGGAGAACCCTTAAAAGACTCAAAGTGAGCCTACCACCAGACCCAGAAATACCACTTCTGGGACTATATCCACCATACTCTTCATACCACAGAGACACATGTACAGCTATGTTCATTGCAGCTGCCTTCACAATAGCAAAGAGCTGAAACCAACCAAAATTCCCCTCAACTGATGAGTGGATAGAGAAAATGTAGTACATCTACACAATGGAGTTCTGTGCAGTGGTAAAAGAAAGATGACATCATGAAATTTGCAGGTAAATGGATGGAAATGGAAGAAATTATCTTAAGTGAAGTAACACAGTCCCAGAAAAACAAATGACAAATGGTATCCTTCATCTGTGGATGCTAGCACCAATAACCCAGTTGTAAATATCCCGTGTGGAGAGTGATACATATTGGAAAGAACAACAACAACAGAAAAGACTACAGCAACAACTGACTGAAATGGTGAATCTGGTGGGGTGGGAGAGTTGGGATGGGTACACGGGTCTACATTAGATTAAGGTATAGTTAACTGATGTGAGTTTAACAAGTATCCAAATTTACCCAAACTTTGTCTAAATATTGTATGGTATTCTAGGTCTTAGTAAACGTAAAGACGTCTATATTAAACAGCATTGGTTAAAAGGTTTTAATAAAAATGTAATACATTTAAGATAATTGGAAATATAAATTGTAGTCCACATCAGCTTCACTTATAATTTGTATAACAACAACTTTGGGATTAATGGATACAAATATTCTCTACAATGTTTGTGTTATACAATATCAACTTGTAACATTTTCTTCTACCAGTAGGATAATCTAACTAAAGGAATTAAGTTAGGTTCCCAAATTAACATAGAGGAAATGATAAACTACTTGAGTAAATTTAATGAAGAAAAGTTGGCCCAACTAAACATTAAAAGGAAGAAAAGCCTCAGAGTGCTACAGGCAACAAACATCTCTGTGGGTCCTAATTGTAACAACTATTTATAATGTGTCCTAATGAACTTTACCTTTCAGGTGCCACAAAAATTTAATATAAGAGACTTCCTTACCTCCTTTTCATAGAAGAAAGAAAAACATGATGGTAATGAAGTCATTCCCTAAATGTAAATTAGAGCTGACTGTTATAGGGGTAATCTCTTATAAAAGTGATATAGTTGCCTTCTTGACTGATATTCATAGGAACTATGAAAGAATAAGTATCTATTCGGAGCCAAATATAACACTAAAGTCTATGTAAGCTAGGTAATTGAGTAAAATATATTAATACAGGAGAGCTCTGTTATCAGAAATGGATTATTCAGCCAAGGAGATGTTGGCTTGGGGATCCAAGCCCCCCAAAAGATAAAAGCCTTTTGCCAGAAGACTGGGATACCTGCAAGAAGAGAGGAGGTAAGGTCCTGCTGTCAAAGATCTGGCGTAAGCATGGGAAAGATATATCAAGACCACACCTGCAAGTATACAGATGGCCACTGGAATGCCACAGAGTGTTACCAAAGGCCACTAAATCAACAAAGAAAATATTGGTCTCCTTGAGTCAAGCAAGACTCCTCTGTCAGCATCAGCTACACCTCACCTGCCTGGAACTACTGTGCAGCAGTGGCAGCCAAATGTCTTTATATCCCAAATCTAATTGACTATTAGCTCTCTCCTTGGAGGAATAATTCAGGGCTCATTCCACAAGCTTAAATCCTCTAGTGGTTAGGAGATGTTATAAGCCACAGTAAGACCTTGTCAGCTCTTACAGAAAAACTATAGTCCATGGATTAGAATACCATCCAAACATCTGTATTTATACCAATGTAACCTACCATAATAATTAGTACAGTTTAAATGCCTGTATATCTAATTGCTTATGCTACATCAGTAGGAGTAAAGAGTTATTTTGGGATAAACTGCCAACCCATGAAAAGAAATAGCCTGATCCGATCAGAGTCCAAAACGACATCTCCAAAGAAAAGACTGTTCGTCTTCTCGCCCACTTGTGTCCCTTTTCTAAAGCCTAGGGAACAACCTGTGGAAAAGGGGGTGTGGTAAAATGTAACGGCTGCGATTGGGGTGAACTAGGAAACTACAGAAACATAGACTGGATTCTTATTTGATCAACATGATAGTACATATAAGCTCCCCCAGCTGGACAATGGAGGCCTCGGGTTGTATAAGTTTGGGCATAGCTACTTGCATATTGGTTTTACATGAAGAATGACTGTATTCATTACCTATGACCTATTATTAAAAAATAAAAATAGGGGCTGGAGAGATAGCCTAGTGGCTAAGAGCACCGACTGCTCTTGCAGAGGACCTGGGTTTGATCCCCAGCACCCACATGGTGGCTGAGAACCGTCTTTAACTCCAGTTCCAGGGGAATCCGGCGCCCTCTTCTGACCTCTGTGACATTGCACGACACAGGTGCACCAACCTACATGCAGACAGTACACTCATACACATAAAAAATAAATACAATAAAAATAATAAAAATAATAAAAATAAAGAAAAAGCATAAGAGGCTATGTTGTTTAAACATCTACTGTATATATTCAAGTAAAACTAAAGTTCCATTGCCACCTATTTTGGGGACAAAAATGGTACACTTGCAATAATCAATTCCTTAAAGGCACTACCTACTTTAAGTACCTACTAGAAAACTGATTCCAGTGCTTTGGTTTGTATCCAAACTGCTCTTCCTACAGTAGAGATCTTTGTTCAGCCATATTTGTTGCTGCCCTTTTTATGATAGCTAGAAAATGGAAAAGCCTAAATATCCTTCTGATGACAATTGATAATGAAAGTGTGGTAAACTTAGAGAGCTGATTTCTACTCAGCTATAAAGAAAGACAAAAATCATGAAAGTTTCACTTAAGTGGATGGAGCTAAATCTGTTGTACTAAGTGAAATAACACAGACCTAGAAATACGAACAACAGAATTTCTCATTGGGGGATTTTAACACAAAACCCCTATATTTGAATTTGAGTATATATCCTGATATAACATCATGAGCCAGGAAAATGGAAAGTAAGCAGGGAAACTTGCTCATAGGAACTTGCAGCACTGGTAACTTTCTCAAGACCCATGCAGAGTCAATGAGATAAAACCGAAGCACAGGACTGGAGAAATGGGTAGCAGGCTCCAACCTTAGCATGAACTACGGGTGGCAGATTACTACTGCATGAGCCAGAGTTGATCTTCTTTAAGGAAGCTTTTCTACATAGGCTGACTATAAACTGAAATGGATGAACTTACATTGAGGGACATTTGGGTATAAAATCTTGACTCAGTAGGGCTTAACATATATGAAAGAATGTATTAAATCCTTTGGGAAGGGGCTATGGTGGGTGCAATATTGGAGGGGGTCTAAGTGTGTTTAAAATTTATTGTATAAAATGCACAAAATTTCAATGAAATTATATATTAAAATGAAAATTAATCCTGTCTTTTTTCTTTATATTGCTGAAATTCTAAATCCATTGTCTCACTTTTCCTCTTTCTGTTCATGTTAGATTAGATTATATTTTCATTACTAAAACCTTCAAAGTATATTTGAAGCATGGTTATGTAATTTTTCAAACTTATCCACTGTTTTTTTTTCTTTCTTAATTTTTTATTGAGATTTGTTCAATTCATACATTTCTTAATCCAAATTAGACCCCCTTCCCCCATCCATGCCTCCCCTGCCAGAATTCATTAATTATGCTATATATGGTAAGTCCTGTCTTGCATCTTTTTCTCAGTTTTTTTCCTATTATTATTATTAATCTTTTTCCATAGGTCACACATCATTTCTCGTTCTAATCCACAGTCACTTCCATTTCCATGCTCCCCATCCCACCCAAGTCCCTTCAATCTGCTATATATGGTCTGCATCTTTTTGCAAGTCCTTCAAGAGGTTTTTTTCAGTTCTTTTCTTGTTGTTCTCTCCAACTTGTATTGCTACATATTATATATATATATATATATATA
>VZQC01004376.1:615605-656498 GCA_009823505.1 Rhizomys pruinosus
TATATATATATCACTTGAATTGGAGGATTTTTTTCTTCCCTAAAAGATGTCATGTTTTCCTTAATGTAGTGCTTGAAGGTTCCTCCTTAGCAACTCCAAACAACCATCAATCCTGCACTTTTGCTCCACATTGGGGTCTTTCCCTCCCATGGTCCCCCAAAATGGAGTCCAGTAAGCACGCATCCTATCTTGATCCCCCTTCACTGGCCTCAATGATACAGCCCAGGTAGTCCAACAATGGCAGTCTACACTCTGACAAGGCTGACATTCCTTTAGATGTTTAGTCCACAAGCTGGGTATCTCAGTATTCCCCATCTGGCATTGAAGGTTTGGAGGATTCTTGGAGATACATGAGTCCTCAGTCCATATTAGGAGGTTAAAAAGCTGTGTCTCATATCTTTGAGGAGTGCCAAAAGCGGTGGCAGACACAAAGTAGATGCACTTGCCCATAAGAATTGTAGATATGTCAAAAAACAGTACTCTTTCTTTATTCTTTTTGTCTTTTACTAAGATCTCAAGTTCTATGTCTGCAGTACAGTTTCTCTGGTCTTACTGATTATTTGCATCTGGTTTTACTTTCCTTTTGGACGCTTAAGGCCACACAATTAGCCCAGATTAACCAAGGTTTTTGTTTTCTCAAGGTCAGTTGAGGATCTGGTCCTCAGGGGTCTCTCAGGGTTTTTTGGGGGGTGGGGGGAGGCAAGGGAGGGACCCGCTTGCTCCTTTCAGCTTTTCATTCACCAGATCCATCCACTTGAGGACAAAATCAGGTCTTGCTAGACCAGGCTTTCTTTTCTGAAGCATTAGCAGACTTTCCTCTTTATAGACTGGATACAGGCTAAAGTCAGATCTGTGCCTCTCCAAGACCTCCCTGAACAAGAAGACTGGTGACCCACATCTGCAGGACATTTCAAGAGCTGCCTCTATGCATAATCCCCTAAGACTTGGTTGACCTCTAAGGGCAAGGAACAAAGTTATCCCTTAGGTCCCTTGGCAAAATGGTATGGGCATTTAGTAAGGTAGTTAAGTACCCAGAAAGGCTAAGTTGTACCAGCCTATTACATTGCACTTACATTAATATTGTATCCTTTTGAAGCAAAGTGTATGTTATTTCCATAGCATATTTATTGATTTTTTATCTTTCCATTTTAATCCCATATTACTCTAAAAGATGCACATATACCCTCCATCATCTACCAAAAACCCAACGTCTGGAAATAAATGTTAAGTCAGCTCTAGAACCTGTTTAGTTATTCACATTTCAAGACCATAGTTGTCTTTAGATCATGAGGACTATAACATTAACATTGTTCAGTTCATCTTACAACTAGGTACTTGGTACTAGCATCCACAGATGAGGGATACCATTCTTTTGTTTTTCTGGGATTGAGTTACTTAACTTAGCATAAAATCTTATAGCTCCATCCATTACCTGCAATTTTCATGCTGTCATCTTTCATTACCACTCCATAGAACTCCACTGTTTAGATGTACCACACTTTCTCTATCCACTCATTGGTTGAGGGGCATTTGGGTTGGTTCCAGCTCTTGCTATTGTGAACAGAGCTGCAATAAACATGGCTGTGCATGTATCTCTGTGGTAGGAAGAGTCTGATGTATATAATCCCAGAAGTGGTAAGGCTGGGTCACATGGTAGGCTCATTTTGAGTCTTTTAAGGGTTCTCCATACTGCTTTCCATAGTGGTTGTACAAGTTTTCATTCCCCCCAGTAGTGGATAAGTGTTCCCCTTTCCCCAGCATTTAGTATCATTTGTTTTCTTGATCCTTGCCAGGCTTATAGAGTGAGATGATATCTTAAAGTGGTTTTAATTTGCATTTCCTTAATTATTAGTGATGTTGAACACTTTTTAAGATGTTTTTCAGCCATCTCTAATTCCTCACTTGTGAAGACTCTGCTCAGCTCTTTACTCCATCTTTTGAGTGAATCATCTGTTTTCTTCTTTGTTTTTTGAATAGTTTATATATTCTGGAAGTTAATGCTCTGTCAGATGTATCAGCAGTGAAGGTTTCCTCCCACTCTCTGGTTTTTCTCTTCACTTCCCCTACTCTTTCTTTTGCTGTACAGAAACTTTTAAGTTTAATAAGGTCCCATTGTCAATTGTAGACCTTATTTCCTGAGCAACTGCTGTCTGATTTAGAAAGTCTTTTCCTACACCTATGTCTTGTAACTTGCTGCCAGCTTTTTCTTCTATCACCTTCAGAGTCTTGGGTTTCACATTGAGGTCTCTGATCTATTTGGAGTTTATTTTTGTACAGGGTGAGAGGTAGAGGTTTAATTTTATTCTTCTACAAGTGCTGATCCAGTTTTGACAAGACCATTTGCTGAAGATGCTGTCTTTCCTCCACTGAGTATTTTTGGCCCCCTTGTCAAATATGAGGTGGCTGAAATAGTATGTCCTCAAGTTTGGATGTTCAGTTTTGTTCCATTGGTCTAAAGGTCTGTTTTTGTGCCAGTACCAGGCTGTTTTTATGAGTATAGCCCTGTAGTATAGTTTGATGACTGGTAGAGTGATCTCCCCTGTATTGTTCTTTTCACTCAGGGTTGCTTTGGCTATTCTGGGTCATTTGTCATTCCATATGAATTTAAGAATTTTTTCCAAGCCTTTGAAAAATGACCTTGGAATTTTTGTGGAATTGCGTTGAATCCGTGTATTAATTTGAATAGAATGGACATTTTTACTATATTAATTGTTCCAATCCATGAGCATGGGAGGTCTTTCCATCTTCTGATGTCTTCTTCAACCTCTTTCTTCAGGAGTTTATGATTTTTGTTGTAGAGATCTTTGGTGGTTTTGGTTAGGTTTATTCCTAGGTATTTTTTTGTTTTGTTTGTTTTTGAGGCTATTGTTAGTGGGAAGTCTCCTTATGTTCCTTCTTCATTTGCTTGTTGTTGGTGTAAAGAAAGGCTACTGATCTTTCTAGGTTAATTTTGTATCCTGCCACTTTAATAAAACTTTTAATCATTTCTAGGAGTTTTCTGGTGGAGTTTTTAGCTTCCCTTAGGTAAACTATTATATCGTCTGCAAAAAGGGTTAGTTTTACTTCCTCTTTTCCAATTAGTATTCCTTTTATTGCATTTTCTTGCATTATTACCCTAGCCAGTGTTTCAATCACTGTTTTGAAGAGGAGTGGTGACAAGGGACAGCCTTGTCGAGTTCCTACCTTTATGGGGAATCATTCTAACTATTCTCCATTTAGGATGATGCTGGCTGTGGCTTTCTTATATATGGCTTTGGTTACATTGAGGAAAGATCTTTCCAGTCCAGTTTCCCTCTAATACTTTAATCATGAATGGATGCTGGATTTTGTCAAAGGCCTTTTCTTCATCAATTGAGATGATCGTGTGGTTTTTGTCCTTCAGTCCATTTATGTGTTTTATGATATTTACTGATTTCCATATGTTGAACCATCCCTGCATCCAACTTGATCATGGTGAATGATTATTTTCATATAGGTCTGTGTACAGTTTGCAAGTATTTTGTTGAGAATTTTTGCATCTGAGTTCATTAATGAGATAGGTCTGTAGTTCTTTTTTATGGTTGCCTCCTTGTCTGGTTTTAGTGTTAGAGTGATGCTGGCTTCATAGAAGGAATTTGGGAGATTTCTCTCTGTATCCTTCTGAACAGTTTTAGTAATAATGGTTGTAAGTTCTTTTTAAATGTTTTATAGAATTCTGCTGTGAAACCATCTGGACATTGGCATTTATTAGTTGGGAGGTATCTTATTACATTTTCAATTTCTTCATATATCATGGATCTGTTTAAGCTGTCGATCTCTTCCTGATTTAGCTTTGGTGATTCCCTGGATTGCAGATATTCATACATTTCTCTTAGGTTATCAAATTTAGTAGACTATAGGTTTTTGAAGTATTCCTGTATGATTGCCTGGTTCTCTTCACTGACTGTTGTGATATTTCCCCTTTCATCATGAATTCTATTGATTTGGAGTTGCTCTTTCCTTCTTTCTTTCTTTCTTTCTTTCTTTCTTTCTTTCTTTCTTTCTTTCTTTCTTTCTTTCTTTCTGGTTAACTGGGCTAGGTGTCTGTCTATCTTGTTTATTCTCTCAAAGAACCAACTTTTGGGTTCATTGTTTTTATGTATTGTTTTCTTTGTTTCTATTTAATTATTTTCTGCTCCAATTCTTGTTATTTCTTCTTGTCTGTTGCATTTCAGGTTTATTGATTGTTGTCTTTCCAGTGTTTTTAGCTGAAGTGTTACCTCATTTATCTGTGCTCTTTTTGTTTTGTTTTGTTTCTTTTTTGTTTTCTAATATAGGCACCCATGGCTATAAACTTCCCTCTTTGGACTGCTTTTTAAATGTCCCATAGGTTTTGTTGTGTTGTACTGTTGTTGTTGTTGTTGTTGTTTAGCTCCAGGAATGCTTTTATTTCTTCCTTTATTTCCTCCATGACCCATTCTTTATTCAGGAGTGCGTTGTTTAGTCTTCATGTGTTCATGTAGGTAGCAAGGCTTATCCTGGTGTTGCTATTGAGCTTTATTGCACTATGGTCTGATAGAATGCATGAAATTATTTCAATTTTGTGGTTCTTTCTGTGTCCAAGTGTTTGGTCAATTTTGGAGAATGTTCCGTGTGGTGCTGAGTAGAAAGTATATTCTCTGGTGCTTGAGTGGAGTATTCAGAAGATGTCTGTGATGTCCATTTCCTTTATTGTATTGTTCAGTTCTGACGTCTCTTTGTTTATTCTTTGTCTGGTAGATCTGTTCAAAGTACTCAGTGTGTTATTGAAGTCACCTACTATGAGTGTGCTGGGGTTAGTCTGTGTCTTGAGGTCCTGTAGAATTGTATTTACAAAGTGCGGTGCACTGGAGTTTGGTGCATATATATTCATGCTTGTGAAGTCTTCATGGTTAATTTTCCCTTTGATAAAGATATAATGGCTCTCTTTGTCTCTGCTAATTGTTTCTACTTTGAAGTCTATTTTTTCTGATATTAAGATAGCAACTCCTGCTTTCTTTTTTAATTTTTATTTATTTTTGTATGTGCATGAGCATACTGTCTGCATGTAGGTCTGTGCACCCGTGTCGTGCAATACC
Organism: Rhizomys pruinosus; assembly: GCA_009823505.1. Lineage (NCBI taxonomy): Eukaryota > Metazoa > Chordata > Mammalia > Rodentia > Spalacidae > Rhizomys > Rhizomys pruinosus. The sequence goes on from VZQC01004376.1 coordinate 620,681, forward strand.
ATGGAGGTAAGAAGAGGGTTTCAGATTCCCCTGGAACTGGAGTTCTCCTGGAATTGGAGTTACAGATGTTCTCAGCCACCATGTGGGTGCTGGGGATCGAACCCGGGTCCTCTTCAAGAGCAGTCAGTGCTCTTATCCGCTAGGCCATCTCTCCAGCCCCTGCTTTCTTTTTAGTACCATTTGTTTGCAATATTTTTTCCATCCTTCCACTTTATGTTGATGTGTATCTTTAAGGGTGAGATGGGTTTCTTTTACACAGCATATCAATGGATTCTGTTTTCTTTTTCTTTTTGTTTTAACTTTTTTTTAATTAATTTTATTTATTTTAGTATGTGTATGAGTGTACTGTCTGCATGCAGGTTTGTGCACCCGTGTCGTGCAATGCCACAGAGGTCAGAAGAGGGTCTCGGATTCCGCTGGAACTGGAGTCAACAACGGTTCTCAGCTGCCATGTGGGTGCTGGGGATCGAACCCGGGTCCTCTGCAAGAGTAGTCGGTGCTCTTAACCGCTAGGCTATTTTCTAATCCATTCTCCAAGTCTATGCCTTTCAATTGGAGAAATTAGTCCATTAATATTTAACGTTATAATTGAGAGGTATGTGTTGCTTCCTTTAACCTTATTATCCCTTTCCATTTTTTTCTGTAGGTTTCTACTTCTGCATTTATGTTTTTATTAAATTTTTCTTTCAATGTGCCTGGAGGTATTTGTTCCTCTCCTCTGTCCTTTGAATTGCATCAAGTATTCTCTGAAGGGCTGGTTTTCCAGACATATATTCTTTTATCTTGTTTATGTCATGGATGATTTTTCTCTTTCCTTCAACTAGGATTGACATTTTTGTTGGGTATACTAACCTGGGTTGGCATTTACAGTCATTTAGCACTGGGAATGCTTTGGTCCACATTCTTCTTGCTTTCATAGTTTGTGGTTTAAAGTCAGCTGTAATTCTGACAGGTTTCCCCTTATAAGTAACTTGTTGTTTTCCTCTTGTGGCTTTCAGAATTTTGTCTTTGTTTTGGGTATCTAGCATTTTAACTATGATATGGTGGGGGGAGTTTCTTTTCTGGTCTAGTCTATTTGGTGTTCTGCTTGCTTCTTGTATATGTATGTGTTTGCCTTTGTTTCATTTGGGGAATTTTCCACTATTATTCTGTTGACAGTCTGATCAATACCATTCTCTTGGGATTCTTCTCCTTACTCTATTCCTGTTATGCAGAGGTTTGATCTTTTCATACTGTCCCACATTTCCTGGTTGTATTTTTAAATATTTAAAAATCTTTACTTGAGTTTTTTAGTTGTTCTGTGTTGTCTTCTAGGTCTGATATTCATTTTTCTGCCTCCTCCATTCTGTTTCTGAAGCTTTTTCCCTTTCTTTCTTCTTGATTGGATGACTGTTCGATTTCCTTTTTCATTTCTTCCTGTGTTTTCTTTACTATTGCCATTTCATTTGGGAGCTTCTCAATCTTTTCTTGTAGCTCATTGGTTTCCTTTTTCATTTCAGCATGGGATCATTTCAGTCTTTCCACTTCCTTAAAGAGTTTGTCATTTTGTCCCTCTAGCTCTTTCCAGAGTCTGTCATTTTCTCCTTTTAGTGCTTTCCGAAGTTTGTCCTTGTCTCCTTCTAGGTCCTTTCTGAGTTTTTCATTCTCTCCCCTTAGTTTTATGATTTCTTTGAGTATATCTGTGATTGTTATTTTGGGATCTGTGTCCTGGGTTACCTCTAGGGAGATAACATTGTAGGAGTCCTCCACTGGCTCCATCCAGTTTGTTGTGGAGTTATTCTGTGCTTTTCCCATATTGTTCTTTCATTGTGCTCTTGGCATGTGGTTAGCCTTTTGCTAGTATTCTGATGCAAATAATGAATGACTCTTCACCTTGTTGAAGGATTGCTTTCCTTGATTCCTTTGGGTGTTTTTGCTGTATTCTCCTTATCAATGGAGTGTTGACTTATCCAGGTTTTAGGCTTTCAAGTTTGGTTATATTTTGTAAGGTATAGTTCACTTTTCCCTTTCTATTCTGCAAGAGCTGGGTGGGTGACAACCCAGGTGACAACTTCTGAACACTGTATTCTCTTTGCTGCCAGCCACTCTCTCCTGAGTTCCAATTGGGGGGGCTCCAATTGGTTGGGGGGTTTGCTTGCTCAGCCTGTGCGCCAGTACCCTCTGCTCCCAGCTGTTTGGGCAGCAGTCTGTGTTCGAACTTCAGCTCCTACCTCTCAGAGCCTTCTGGGCCGACCCTCCATTCCCTTTTTCTCAGTTTTTTAAAACGTTTTTCAATGCAGAACTTCACTATTTTGGTCTGCTTTTGAAGAAGTCTATTGTTCCCTTTAATTTTATATCAATCCAATATATATATATATATATATATATATATAAAGTTTCAAAAGTGCCATATAGCATAGCAAATTTACTAAGTCTGAAAATAAAACTATAGGTTATTCCAAAACACATTTAGAGAATCACATTTTAACAGTAAAAATTTCCATGAAGTAAAAAAGTAAAATAGAACTTGGTATTCCAAACTACAATAGGCAAAGTTGATGTGGTGTTTTTTAATGTACTTTTAAAAAAGAGATTTAATTCCTTACTCCCAAAAATCTTAGAATTTAGGAAAACAGAGACATAAAGTTCCAGCTATATCTATAGCAATGTCAGTTAATGACAGTATTATCTTTACTTACAAATTGCCCACTTTGACTTACAATGTGTAAAGGGATTTAGTGCCGGTAAAAATATTATGCGGGAACTAAATACAGTGGTTTTTCCCTGAGATGTGTTTACTTCACTAGCATAACGCTCTAAGCTCCAACTCCATTTAATTACATTCCTGATGTCATCCTTCTTTTTTTTTTCTGTTTCAAAATTTTCACATAAAAATTTTTTCAATTTTTTTTAAATTTTTTTTTATACTTTTTTATATGCACCAAATCTGGTGCACCAAACTTAATAAAAACAATTCTCCAGGAACACAATAAGTCACAGACTAACCCCAGTACCACTCATAGTAGGGGACTTCAATACCCCCACTCAGTCCTTTTTGGGATATGAAACATACAGGACAGATTAAACAGGAGAGACACATCTGATCTATTAAATTTTTTTTTTATATTTATTTCTGTATGTGTAAATCAAATGTTACTGTCTGCATGCAGTTCTCTGCACCTCCGGTAGTCGTTGCAAAAAAAAACCGCGCCGGAGGGCAGACGAGGGTCTTGGATTTTCCCCCCCTGGAGCTGGAGTTCTCCTGGCAATTGGAGTTTCGACGGTTCTCAGCCGCCATGTGGGTTGCTGGGGATCGAACCCGGGTCCTCTGTAGAGGCGGTCAGCGCTCCTTAACCGCTAGGACCCATCTCTCCAGCCCCGACATCTTGGGATCTTAAATATATGATCACACCCACCAAATGGATATCAATGACCCTCTCGCGATATTCCACCTAATAAGAAGAATACACTTTCCTTTTTTTTTTTTTTTAATTTTAATTTTTATTGAATGCTTTGTGCATTTCATACACTCATTTTCCAATTCAGATCAGGCACCTTTCTCTTGTCCCTTTCCCCACCCCCAACCCTGCTCCCATCCAGATTCAATTGTATTCTAATTCCTGCTGTAATCTGTCTGCATCTTTCCGGCTGTTTTTTTTTTTTTTTCCATTTTTTAAAGCTATAAGTGATATCTATGAGTAAGGCATCCTTTTGTGGTTGCAAACCAATTTGCAGGCTTGTTGTGCCCAAACCCTCCCCCAAGCCCCGACCATCCGTGGGGGGTAAACAGGTTTGTTTGTCAATGAGTTGATCAAATGAGTGTCCAGACTACAACTACATCGCTGTAGTTTTCACCATTCACCACTCCCCCAATTCGCAGCCTTACATTCTAACCTATGCCCCTCTTATTCCTTTTCGGCAGATTGTTCCCTAGGGCTTAGAAAAGGGGCACAGGTGGATGAGAAGTAAAAAACAACCAATCTAATTGGCTATTGGGGCTCCCCTTGGAGGAATAACCCATGGGCTGATGCCACAAGCTTAAAACCTCTAATGGTTAGGAGATGGTTAAACCACAGTAAAGACCCCCTGCATATTTAAGCAGGGGGGAAAAGGGGGGAAAAAAATGTAACTCATAGATTAAAATACCATCAAAATATCTGTGACTATACCAAAATAACCTACCATTAACATCAAGTGCTGCTTAAATAACCTATATATCTAATTGCTTGTGCTTCAATATATCAAAGTAGGATCGAAAGGTTTATGCCTGGACAAAACTAGTAGCCCATGAAAGACAGCCAGAATTGACCAGAAAGAGTCCCAAGTCAAACAACCTCCAGAGAGGGGGATCTGTTTTACTCTCAGAGAAATACACTTTCTACTCAGGGGCACCCCTGGAACATTTCTCGCAAAAATCGACACATACTGGGAACTGACACAGAAGAACTCTCCACAATTAACATCGTAAAATATTGAAATAATTTCATGCATTCTATCAGACCACAGTGCAATAAAGCTCAACATCAACACCAGGACAAGCCCTACTGCCTACAAGAACACATGGAGACTAAACAACACACTCTTGAATAATGAATGGGTCAAGGAAGAGATAAAGAAAGAAATAAAAACATTCCTGGAACTGAATGACAATGACAATACAACACAACAAAACCTATGGGATACCTTAAAAGCAGTCCTAAGAGGGAAGTTTATAGCCCTGGGTGCCTACATTAGAAAAACAGAAAGAGCACAAGTGAATTATCTAACACTATAACTAAAAGCACTTGAGAGGCAATAACAGATGAACCCTAAACGCAACAGACAGGAAGAAATAACAAAAATCAGAGCAGAAGTCAATGAAATAGAAACAAAGAAAACAATACAAAAAAATCAATGAATCCAAAAGATGGTTCTTTGAAAGAATAAACAAGATAGACAGACCTCTAGCCCAGTTAACCAAAAGAAAGAAGGAACAACTCCAAATCAATACAATCTGTGATGAAAAGGGAAATATCACAACATACAAGGAAAAGATCCAGAAAATCATATGGGAATATTTCAAGAACCCATTTTTTTTTATTAGCTCTTTTTATTGGCCACTTAGTCCTACAGGCTCATATATTCATTTCTATTCAGAGAAATAACCAACAAGACTAGGCTCCAATACAGTTTAGCAGTAAGAGACAATACAGGAATATTGCATATATAGATGGTAGGGTTACCGAATATAAATAACAACAAAAATTTTACAGGTTGTGTGTTATTGTGTTTTCCCTTCACAATGAAAAAATAAATGATAGGGCCTGGAGAGATGACTCAGCAGTTAAGAGCACTGACTGCTCTTGCAGAGGACCCAGGTTTGGGTCTCAGCGCCCACATGGTGGCTAAGAATAGTCTTTAACTCTAGTTTCAGGGGAATCCGACACCCTCTTCTGACCTCCGTGGCATTGCATGACACGGGTGCACCTATTTACATGCAGACAGTACACTCATACACTTTAAAAAAAAATAAAAAAAAATGCATGATAAACCAACACCAGGTAGGTAAGGGGGAAATCAGATCAGAACACATTTTATGAATTTTTCAAATAATTAATACAGATATTAAAGAAAGCAAAGCAAATAGAGCCTCGTAAATTATCTTTTTTAAATTTTATTGAGATTTTGTGCATTTCATACAATAGTTCTTAATCAAATTTAGGCCCATTCCTGCTTCCTTTCTTCCCACCCCACCAGAGCTCATGCATTCTGCCATACATGTCTTTCATTTTTTTTCTCAGTCTATTTTGAATTTTTTGGTGCAGACATTTACTATTTTGTGCAGAAGTTTACTGTTTCAGTCAGTTCCTTGTCTCAGTCTTTTGTTATTGTTGTTGTCCCTCCCAATGTATATCACTGCAAACTATGCCTACATACATGGCACATATATACCAAAGTTTTGATGAGTGAAAATAAACTGTAGGTCAATTCCAAAACAGTTCAGGGATTCATATTTTGACAGTAGAGTTGCATTCAGGCAAAGAAAATATAGTACTTTGCATTCCTACATTACATAGAAGTTGATGAGTAACATTAGGTATAATACTTACTAAAGAAAAGAATTATTCATTTTGCCTTATAAAGTGAGATTTTTGTGCCAGGATCCACAACTGGACACCATAGGACAATATGTCATTTGTTTTTCTGGGACTGTGTTACTTTACATAGCATAATGGATTCTAGTTCCGTTCATTTACCAGAAAAGTTCATGTCTTCTTTCTTTTCCACTGCATAGAATACCATTGTGTAGATGTACCACATTTCCTTTATCTACTCACCAGTTGAGGGACATTTGGACTGTCAACTTTCTTTATTGCTGCATATAACTCATTTGTGTAAATGTAACACATTTTCTTTACCCACACATCAGTTGAGGGATGCATGTGTGGCTTCAAGCTCTTTACTCTTGTGAAAAGAACAGCAATAAATGTGGTTGTACATGTATCTCTACTATAGGATGAATACTTTGGCTATACACCCAGGACTGGTATGACCGGGTCAAATGATAAGATTTTTATTCTTTTAAGAGTTCTCCACACTACTTTCAATAAGGGTTGCATGAGTTTGCAACAGCATTTGGTACCAGTCATTTTCTTGATCATAGCCAGTCTTACTTGGATAAGATGAAATCATAAAGTGGTTTTAATTACTATTTCCTTTATTACTAATGATGTTGAACACTTTTGAAGATGTGTCTTCGCAATCTTTACATCTTGCCTTGAGAAGTCTCTGTTCAGATCTTTAACCTGTCTTTTAATTGAATAATTTGTTTTCTTGGTCTTTTGTTTATTTAGTAGTTTATATACTCTGGATTTTAAACCTCTTTAAAATGCGTCACTGGTGAAGGTTTCCTAACACTCTGTAGGCTATGTTTCTTTCTGTCTCTCCCCCTCCAACATCTCTGTGTGTGTGTATGTTTGCGTGTGTGTGTGTTTGTATGTGTGTGTGTGTGCCTGGAAGTCAGAAGACAAATAAAGGGAGTTGATTCTCTCCTTCCACCATGTTGGTTCGTTAGGATCAAGCTCAAGTAACCAAGCTTCACGGCAAGTGCCTTTACCCACTCAGCAATCTTGCCAGCCCAGAAAACTCTTTTTCATTCAGCTTACCTAACAAAATTTAAAACATCCATAGCTATTTTACTCTTATGCTTCGTAACTCTTTGATGTAGAAATGCCTTTATGTGCTGATTTCATATCATGGTTATGAGTAAGTTATACCTACAATGATATTTTCTTAAATTTTTATCTTGTTTTCCTTATTTTTAGATAGCTGATGCAAATTTCTAGTCTTGCATTATAACCAATGTTGAGATTATGCATCACCATTTTGACTTTAAAGGTTTCTAATCAATTGGAAACTAAAGGAAAAGCACTTAGCTTTATGTCATCTTTGACACTCAACTAATTTCCTACCAGTGGGACAAAATAAAGGCATGAAAAATCCCAGTATTGTTGCTGGAAATTTGTTAATCTAGGTATAGAAAATGACAGAGGTAGGATACCAGGGTTGCAGTTTCCTTGTCTCCAAATATTTTTCTTTCCCTATTTGCTACCTTTATTGTTTGTTTGATTCCTCTGCACCCTCTAAACTCCACTAGAAGGACCGCAAACCACCACACACACACACACACACACACACACACACAAAACCTGACAAAATAGCCAGGCATGGTGGTGCTCACCTTTAATCCTAGCACTAGGGAGGCAGAGGCACGCAGATCTCTCTGAGTTCAAGGCCAACCTGGTCTACAGAGCAAGCTCCAGGCTAGCTGGGACTAAAGGGAGACCCTGACTCAAGAAAATACCAAAAAATTAAAAAAAAAATCTTAAACAAAATACACAAAAAAATTGACACTCTAGAAAGAAGGACCAAGAAAAAGTAACTACAGCCATACTCAGGAATACTGGAAAGATCTCCAAATTTTCTAAGAGTAAATATTCAAGTAATTACGGATCACAACTGCAAACTAACTCAAACCATATGACTATATTGGATTTTTGTCTTTTTGTTTATCTTAAAACAGTCTTACTTCAGCAGCTCAGTCACTTGATCTTCACATGGTTCCTGATACGGTCCAGCTCAATAAAATTGTGAAGTTCTATTAAACATAAAATTTTACTTTTTCTTTGACAACATGTCAGCGCTATATACAAATTTAAAAATTTTAAAATAAAAGATTTTGTTTTTACTTTGTTATATAATGAAAATTTAGAATACATGAAAAACTAACATCCTGCTTTACATATGAGATGCATGTTTTCAACAATGCTGACGTGGAATATTGACATTCTGTCTCCTTCATTAGAACAGCAGAGCCAAAGGATTATATGTACTTAGAATTAAATGTGAGAGTTCCTAGAGCAAAAATTTAAATACTCTGCCTTCCTAAGCACTCATTCTCTTCAATCAGCATGAGATGCTAAATGTCATTACACTATTCTTAGGAATTCTCAGTTCCTACATGCATCTGTATCTGTCAGCAGCTCATTGTGTTGACTGTGATTCACTAGTTTAAATAGAAGTGCGTTGTAATTTTGCCCTTAACTGCTAGCAAATCTTTGTTTCCACACCAGATAGTCTAGAACTGGTTAGTCAGAGTGAAAGAATTGGCAATAATTGTTACTTCAATGGTTTCCTTAGAAGCTTAACTTTTACCATAAATATACCTGTGATATCAACTGGTGTTAATTAATTCTCAATTCTAGTTTATATTCTCAGTGTGGGGTAAGTCCCAGAAAACATCTATTCAGTCTTAAAGAACGTTTAAGATCCTAAAGTAATACACAAATATTAGGCTGTCACTTTAGTATATTTAAAATTGCAAGCATAACTGCTAGATGAAAATCATGTAACATTAATGCTGAAGAGCTGGTTATGAGCACTGGATGTTCTTTCAAAGGAACTGGTTAGATTCCCAGTACTCACACAGCAGCTAACAAACATCTGTAACTCCAGTTTCAGGGGATATGACAGTTTCTTCTGGTCTCTATGGGCATTGTACAGCATGAGGACAGTTACATGTAGGCAATATACTCATACACATAAAAATATAACAATAAATATTTTAAATGTATAACCCTTGAAATCTAACATGTAACACTCTATTTCAATGGAAACAACTAGAATCCTGAATAAAGATCTCTCTCTGTAACAACAACAATAACAAATCTCTCTCTGTGGCCTAGAGAGAAGGCACAAAGGTTAAGAACATTGGCTGCTCCTATAAAATGTAGGAAGCTTCTCTTGCTATGAGCAGGTACAGCACAGTCCTGTGATGGGAAGGGAAGGAACAGGGTCCACCTGCAGTCATTGCTGGGGAGCTGACCCCTTGATGCAGAGGTCAGTTGATCACTTTTGTAACCCAACCTGTGAGTTACTTCCAAACCAAGGTCCTTAGCCTGGGAAGTGTAACACTTCCTGTCTGGTCATGCTATCCTTAATCACACAAAATTTCCAGATTAGTCATTTTATGCTGAAGCAGTCCTGGGTTTTCGAGTGTTGGTAACTAGTGGGTTAGATAAGGATCAATCAGATCACTAAGTTGGTAAGCTAGCATGGGGTTAGATGGAGAATAATCAAGTCACCAACCTGTGAAGTGGAGTGTGAGTGGGTGTAGGCTGAAGATTGCCCATCAGCTAGAAGCCTGAAATTCCTGTCCAGAGACCAGCGATTTTGTTAGGTTACAAAAGGGGCCAACTGACCTATGTGTCGAGGGGTCAGTTCCTCAGCAGTGACTGCAGGCAGTCAAGCAGGTGGTCACTGCTTCCTTTCCCTTAGCAGGCCTACGCTATACTTGCTTGTAGCAAGAGAAGTTTCCTACAGTAGAGAACTGGGGTTCAATACCAAGCACCCACATGGCAGCTAACAACAGTCCTCCAGTTCCAGGGAATCTTACACCTTCTTCTGACATCCATGGGTATTACTTGATGTGGGGCCAATTACACTTGCAAGCAACACACACATAAGTCACAAAACTAAAATAATAAACAATTTTTTTTAATTTTTTGATCTTTTCGAGACGGGGTCTCCCTGTAGCCCCAGCTGTCCTGGAACTCACTCTGTAGACCAGGCTGCCTTGAACTCACAAAGATCCACATGCTTCTGCCTCCCCAGTGCTAGGACTAAAGGCTTTTGCCACCACGCCCAACACAATATATTTTTTAAATCACTCCAAAGAGGCTGTAGGCAACTGCTGCCTGAGAAGCTGGGGCAGAGCATGTGCAGACCAGTGTGTGGGCCCGGAGGATTCTGGGAGATGGGATCTGAGGTTCGACACAGAGGCTGCAGCCAACTGATGCCGAAGCAGCAAGGGCAGAGTGTAACTGCACACGGGCTAAGAAAGCAACTCAACACACCCATCCCCCACCAACTGGAACTCTGGAGAGAGTGGCTGGCTGCAGAGGGAATACAGTGTTCAGAAAGTGTCATTTGAGTTGTTACCCACCCAGTTCTTGCAGAACAGAAAGGGAAGAGTGAATTATACCTTCCAATATATAACCAAAATTGAAAGCCTGAAACATAGACAACATTCCTTACATAAGGAGAATACAACAAAGGCACGACAGAATCAAGGACAAATTGAGAAGTGGGACCTTATTAAACTCAAATATTTCTGTACAGCAAAAGAAACAGGGAAGTGAAGAGAAAACCCACAGAGTGGGAGGAAACATTCACTGCTGATACATCTGATAGAGCATTAACTTCCAGAATATAGAAACTATTCAAAAAAAACAAAGAAGAAAACAAATGACTCACTCAAAAGATGGAATAAAGAGCTGAGCAGAGACTTCATAAGCGAGGAAATAGATATGGCTGAGAAATATCTTAAAAAGTGTTCAACATCGCTAATAATTAAGGAAATGCAAATTAAAACCACTTTAAGATATCATCTGACCCTGATAAGGCTGGCAAGGATCAAGAAAACAAATGATACCAAATGTTGGAGAGGGTGTGGGGAAAGGGGAACACTCATCCACTACTGGGGAGAATGCAAAGTTGTACAACCAGTATGGAAAGCAGTATGGAGAACGCTTAAAAGACTCAAAATAAGCCTACCACCTGACCCAGTCATACCACTTCTGGGAATATATCCATCAGATTCTTCCTACCACAGAGATACATGTACAGTCATGTTTATTGTGGCTTTCTTCAAAATAACTAAGAGCTTGAACCAACCTAAGTGCTCCTCAACCGATAAGTGGATAGAGAAAAAGTGGTACATCTACACAATGGAGTTCTGTGAAGTGGTAAAGAAAGATGACATCATGAAATTTGCAGGTAAATGGATGGAACTAGAAGATTTTATGCTAAGTGAAGTAACACAGTCCCAGAAAAACAAATGATGAATGAATGGTATCGCTCATCTGTGGATGCTAGTACCAAGTACCTAGTTGTAAGACAGACTGAGCAACGTTTATGTTATATTCCTCATGATCTAAAGACAACTGTGCTCTTGCATTGTGATTCCCTAAACAGGGTCTAGAGATGACCTAACATTTATTTTCAGAAGTTGGGTTTTTGGTATATGGTGGAGGGTATGTGTGCATCTTTTAGAGTAATATCAGTTTAAAATGGAAAGATGTGAATCAAGAAATGTGATATGGAAAGAGCATGCAGTTTGTTTCCAAATTATACAATTTTAATATAGGTGCAATGTAACAGGCTAATGCAACTTAGCCTTTCTGGGTGCTTAATGACCATACTTAATGTCCATTACAATTTGGCTGAGTGACCTAAGGGATAACTTTGTTCCTTGCACTCAGAGATCAATCGAGTCTCAGGGGACCATGCATGGGGCATCTCTTAAAATGTCCTGCAAATGTGGTTCACCAGTCTTCCTGTTCAGGCAAGTTTTGGAGAGCCACTATTGGGACTTCAGCCAGTGTCCAGTCTATAAAGAGCAAAGTCTGCTCATGCTTCAGAAAAGGAAGCCTGTTCTAGCAAGACCTGATTTTGTTGAGTGGATGGAACTGGTAAATGAAAAGCTGAAGGAGTAAGGAGCTCTTATCCTCCTCCCCCCAAAAACCCCTAGAGACCTCTGAAGACCAGATTCTCAACTGATCTTGAGAAAACAAGAACCTTGGTTAATCTGGGCTAACTGTGTGGGATTAAGCATCCAAAAGGAAAGCACAACCAGAAATATATGATCAGTAAGACCAGAGAAACTATACTACAGACATAAAACTTGAGATTTTAGTAAAAAGAATAAAGAAAAAAAAGAGAGAATACTTTTGTTTGGCCTGTCTTCAATTCTTACTGGCAAGTGTATCTACTCTGTCGCTGCCACTGCTTTTGGCACTCTGCAAAGACATGAGACACAGCTTTTTAACCTTCCAATATGGACTGAAGGCTCATGTCTCTCCAAGAATCCTCAAAACCTTCAATGCCAGATGGGGACTACTGAGATACCCAGCTTGCGGACTAAACAGCTAAGGGGATTTCAGCCTTGTCAGACTATAGACTGCTATTGTTAGACTATCATGGAGGTCAGTACAGGGGTATCAAGACAAGACACATGCTTACTGTACTTCATTTGGGGGACCATGGGAGGGAAAGACCCCAATGTGGAGCAAAAGTGCAAGATTGATGCTTGTTTGGGATTGCCAAGAAGGAAACTTTGAGCACTTCCTTAAGGAAAACATGACATCTTTTAGGAAAAAAAGAAGTCCTCCAATTCAAGTGATATGTATATATATATATTATATATATATATAGTAGCAATACAAATTGGAGAGAACAACAACAAAAGAATTGAAAATAAAAAAAAAGTCAACTCTGGAAAGACTCATAAAAAGATACAGGACATGTAAGGCAGAGTGAAAGGAATTGGGTGGGGTGGGAGGCATGGAAAGAGAAATGATTCTAGATTTGATTGAGAAATAATGTATGACTTATGGAAAAAGTTTAATAATAATATAAAAGCTATATTTAAAAATTTACAAAAAAAATTAAAGTTCAGGTACTATGAAAAAAATAATATTTTTTAATTAAATGGAAATTCTTTTCCTATATGCATAGTTTTAATCTCAGCACTTTGGAAGCAGAGGAAAGCATATCTCTGTGAGATAGAGGCCAGCCTGGTCTAAGTAGTGAGTTCCAGACTAGATGGATCTATAGGGATACCCAGTCTCAAAACGATAAAAATAAATAAAAAACAAGTGAAACAGTTGAGAAACTGTGAAGTGAAATAATAGTGTCTTCCTGTTGTCGTCATCACACTACATTATGATTCCACTATCCTACTTTCCTAGGTAGAAATGCCCACAAATATCTCAAATATTCTTCAAAATTTTTTAATCATATGCAATCATATATTATAAAATAACAATATTTGCACTGCAATAATAACACTTTATTGCACATCATTTTCTATATTAAACTTTGCTGCTTTTACTGTTTTTAGATCATTAGGATGTTTACCTCATTATAGGTTAAGAAGTACAGATATGTCTAGAAAATGTGGATTTTAGACATATATATATATATATATGATAAATGAATATTAACATAGAAAATAATTATTTGGTGTTAAAACTGAATCAGGTTTCTTATGAGAAAATAAATTCTACTCTTCTTATCAAAGTTACACCTTTACAGAAAACATGTTATAGTACAAATATGCATCAGTGAAGGCTTATGAGAAAGTGATGCTCATAATAAAATATTGTCTTATATAATATGCAAATTGTAGTAAGTAGATTTTTAGCAGAGATAAAGGTGTCAAAAGCACTATTGATGAAGTTGCAGAAATAAATAATCAACATGGAACTGGAAACTGAAAGAAAGGAATCCTTGCCATAACATTCACAAAGCTTTTCTAAATACCTCTACAGTTATACAGGGATGATAATTACTGAGGATTAACTTGAATATCTCACAAACTTGAATATCTCACTGAGAATATTTGTAAGGTATTGAATTTGTAGCCTGTTTTGATATTTCTGTTTCAATTACTATTCAAGAGAAAATTGATTTTATATGTATATATATATACATATATATGTATACATTAAAATAAACTATTATGAAAGAACTAGGAAGTGAAAGTTTGTATAATCCTCAATATATTCAACTGCAGAGCATATTAAAATTAGGAGATATGCTGTCAGGAAATTGCACTCTTAAGATAAAGCCTTGGGTATGACTGGACAACCCTGTGTAGTTCTTACAAAGGTCTAAAGAAACAATATTCAGTCACTAGGAAGAGTCTTGGTACGAAACTCACAAAGTTTTGTGAAGATTATATCAGAAGTAGTATAGTCATCTTTTAATAAAGAATATGAATGAATAAAAATTTTAAGCTCCCAAATTACAGAGATATGATACATGCAGTTAAAACTATGTAGCTTCAAGTATGTTATATTTCATATGAAAAAAAGATGACTCTGAGGCAACCTTGAAAGTAGAACCACAGGATCAGAGCAAGGAGGGTCTACCAGTCAGAGGAATCTTATGATATGGAAAAAATAGTAATGAGATCAAACCACATACTCTAAGTAAAACAGACACAGCTTCTTTATTGATAGCAGAAAGAATTAACACAGGTCAAAACAAATGAGTAGGTGACTCCTTTAAAAAAAGGGAGCAGGAAGCAGTTAGTTGATTTGTGGGGGGGTGGAATAAAATTTAGTAATTGTCCGTTAGTAAAGGACATTGCTTCAATTATATTTTTCTTTATGTGCTGAAACTCGGCTTCAATTATGTTTTCTTTTATGTGCTGAAACATCTTGACCTGGTGTGCTAATGGACAATTAAATTAGTCAAATGAAGAACTGCTGAGACTATTGTTGCTAGCAATGTCATTATGATTAAACGTCCTGATTTCATAGTTTTGTTTTGTTTTTTCCTGAGGTTGATGATCAAGCAAATGGAATGTAAGCGCTTGAGTTTGTGAGAAAGAACAAAGATTGGGTAGAAGAATTATGTAATTGACATAATAGACAATAGGCCAAGATAATATTGTTTACAGTCTTGAACAAATTATGACTAATGATTAACATGTTTATTTGTAAAGATTAGTAGACTGACTCAGGGATAAAGACAGCAATGGGGACAATCTCAGTATAAAAGCAAACATGTAAAGCTTTTATCACCATCTATTCATCTACATATGTCTATAGGTTCAAGTAAAAATCAGCTTCAAGCAAAAGTGGACTTCAGGTAAAAAATGTGTCATTCAGCTGTGGAACCTTTAAAATTATTTATCATAAGGTAATTAATTACAAGTCAAGTTAGAGGCCTTACTTGGGTTTCTATGGGAAAGAATTCCCCTTGCCTCTGTTTGTCATTATGTAGCATCACCAGTTTAATTTGTCAGTACTTAGGAGCTCCTAATCTATGCGCCTTCTCCATTTGTAACTTAATCCTATGTTTTCTTCCTAAGCTATTGAAAGCATGCTTTTCCCAAAGTGGTGAACCATACTTGCTTCAGAGGCAGAAGATGCAGAAGTATTCTCAGGCTTTAAAACACTGATAGATTAGATGCTAAACATGCTTAAGATCAATGATCCTTTGATCTTTTGTTTAATCACTTTTTTTAGACAATGTCTTGTGACTCAGGCCAGCTACAAATCATTGTGTAGGTGAATCTGGCCTTGAAATTTTCTTTCTTATTATGCCTATGTCCCTTCTTCCAATTGAAGCGATTACAGATGTGCACCATTGTTTCCAGACCATTTTTCCTATTTAAGCAATTTTATGGAGTTGTAATTCATAAAGTATATAATTCACCTATGCTTCAATTTCAATGTATAATTCCAAGTTTTAGAGTATTTTAAAATAACCACAATTTAATTTTAAAACATTTTCCTGTATTCCTTATGCCTCATTAGCATTCATTCCAAAAGTTCCTCAGGAAGAGAAAAGACCTAGAGAAAGCTTCCTTTATCTGTATTAGCAATTTGATTGTCTTGATGTTGTGCAGGTATTGTGTAGATAACTACAGATGCTGTGATACGAGTATATTAGCTATTTCATGTCCAGAAAAAAACATTCCACTGTTCTCCCCATCATTACCCTATTACATTCTTTCTGACTCTTCTTCTTTGACACTCTTTAAGCCTCATTGTAGAGGAAAAGGATATTGATAAACATATTCCATTTATGTCTGAGCAACTAGTTTCTTTCTCTTTGCACTTTAAGTTAAACATTTCTGCATAGATTGATGACAAATGTGAAAAGAAGCTTCTCAGCCAAGTTTAAAAGTAACCTAGGTATATGCATGTAAACATAAATATTTAGAAGGCAATTTGGCAAAATGACCTTTTAGAAAAATAATAGTTGGGTCTATACTAGGTCTTATGACCTCCTCACACAAGGGCTTTGTACCCTCTTAGACATTAGTTATTAAATAAAAACTGAAGTGCAAATCATAGGATAATCCCTAAGTGTTATTGGTTAAAGAGTCCCAAAGGAACAGGATACCTCGCTGAAAAATATTAGTCTGTAAGGCCCCAAATGTCTCCAAAATAACATTATTGTTGTTGTCCTTGGTTAACTACCATGAGTACATGGTATGATACTATTGATGAAGACACAACACTTTTTGGCTGTAGGACATAGAGAACTCAATGGCAAACCAAGTTTCTATTTAGGCTGCTACAGGAGAAAAAAAATGTTAATTATCTTACCCAGCAAATGTAATGGTGTCCTAACAGGCAAGATGTGTTCACGGCTGCAATAATGGCATGGCTGTAACGGGATAACTAATTGCCTTCTGATTGGGTTTGAGGACTTTTCCATCCATGGTACTCTAATCTTGGTGATATATATATATATATATATATATATATTATACATGTTTTTTAATTTTTTTTATTTTATATTATTCCAAAACATGCATATATACACTCCACACATAAGTCAAAATTACAGATTCTGAAAATGAACCATAGGTCGATTCCTAAACACATTTAAAGATTCACATTTTAACAGTAAATTTGCATGCAGGTATAAAGATGTGTAACTTTACATTCTTTTTTTTTTAAGAATATGACTCGGGCCGGAGAGATGGCCTAGCGGTTAATAGCACCGATTGCTCTTTCAGAGGACCCAGGTTAGATCCCCAGCACCCACATGGCGGCTAAGAACAGTCTGTAACTTCAATTCCAGGAGAACTCCAGTTCCAGAGGAATCTGAGACCCTCTTCTGACCTCCTCAGCATTGAATGACACAGGTGCACAGACCTACATGCAGACAGTACATTCATACACATACAGAAATAAATAAAATAATAAAATGAAAATGACTACATATCTTCCACCCATATATGGTAACTACAATGTGCGAATATAAGTTGTAGGACAATTCTAGAGCCCATTTAGAGATTCACATTGGAATAGCACAGTTTTTTTTATACATTTTGGAATACATATTGTGTTGAGCATTTTCAAAATATAATTACAATTTTTTTAGCAAGTTGATGTAGGTTTTAATATACTTTTAAAAAAGAGAATTATTCTTTCTCATAAATCTTAGAACTAAGGAAAATAGAGACGTAACTTTCAAGTTATATCTATAGCAATATCCGTAAGTATGATATTATCTTTACTGCCAAATTACCCACCTTGACTTACATATACGATTTGATGCTAGGATCCATAAATTTGGTACACCATACGTCATTTTTTTTCTGAGACTGTGTTATTTCACTTAGCATAACAGCCTCTAGCTCCATCCACTTAACTGCATCATTAGTAACTAAGGAAATACAAGTTAAAACCACTTTAAGGTTTCATCGTATCCCTGTAAGACTGGCTATGGTCAGTAAAACAAAAGGTACAGAATCCTGGAGAGCTTGTGAGGAAAGGGGAATGCTTATTCAGTGCTGGTAGGATTGCAAACTTGTGCAACCCCTAAGGTAATCAGTGTGGAGAATTCTTAAGAGACTAAAAATAAACCTACCATTTGACCCAGTCATACCTCTCCTGGGTATATACCCAAAGGAGTCATCCTATAGCAGATATATGTCTATAACCATGTTTATTGCTGTTATTTTCACAATAGTGAAGAGCTGGAAGCAGCACGTGTCCCTCAACTGATGAATGGATAATGAAAATGTGGTACAATTACAAGATGGAGTTCTATATAGCAGTAAATATAATTATATTTTAACAATACATACTATATCTTAGTACCAAATAATATCATATACTATTTACAACACTTAACATATTTTCCATATATTGACCTACAGTTTAAAAATATATGTCACTAAATATTCAGTTATAAAATGACAGAACATTTTCTATTCACTAATATGCTTAAGAGGACCTTTACAATCATAGCAAATCTATCTTCACAAATTAAACATGTAGAACAACAACAGCAAAAACAAGATAACAGAAAAATTACCTTAACATGCTTTCTTCAGAGTAACATGCAATCATTTCTGTTTCCCACAATCAAATTCCCATAGAGAAAATAACTTTCTAAACTAGTCTGTTAAAATAGTTTAGTACTTTTTTGTGGATAACTCTAAACAATAAAAAAATCATGACAAAAAAATCCTGTCAAATTAAATTGAGTCCATGGTTCTTTATCTGTGTGTTATAATTAAAATTATCACATCTGCTATTTTGTAGTGATAGCAATTTAGAACTTTTGATTTGACATTTTGTAAAGGTGATGTGTTTAAAGTCAAATTGCCTAAAATACTTTTTATGATTCCTCCTTCAACCTTTAAAAAATCTAGTTAGGCAATTAATGTCTATAATTAATGAAGTTAGACATCTTGTGCTGCAGAATCTCCAAGATGAAGCTGCATAATTATGTAACAATGAATAGAGTACGCTTAAATTTTCAGTTTATGTCTTGGTTTCCCATATAAAGAGTTCAGTGAATGAAATTTTACATATTATTTAGTACCTTATATTTATATAAGTGTCATCAGAATATATGTCATATGTATTCAAGTGTAAAGTATCATGAAAGTTAGGCAAAAAGTAACTTAAACTGAAATGTATTGTGACCCATCACTGTTGATAAGGGATTTGAGGAAATTTCAAAGAGATTCTCAATTTAAAAAAATGATCAATACTTTCAGTACTGCATGGACTGATTTTATTAGTGAAAATTCTTAATACTCTTTGATCTATTAAGTGTGCTTATATAAAAAAGTTTTCATTCCAAATTTCAATTTATCTTAGCAATTTAATTTGAAGGTGGCTTACATTTATTTACTTAAATTTGTTTAGGAACCAATAATAAAAGTTGCCATTGGCTTTTTATTTTGATACAAAGTTTGAGATTGTAATCCATTTCATTACATAATTATTTGATCACTTTCAGACAAGTCCATATACTATTAGCCAATGTCACCAACTCAGCCCAGACATTTAGATATTTCCAGTCAGTAGAAATTCATACATTATACTTGTACAAATTTTATGGATTTCAATAACTGCTGAATTAAACAGAGAAGATCTTATCCAGCTATTAATTTTCTCATGAGTTTTTAAGTTTCAGATCACTGAAGGAATTTCCCAAATGTCAAGAAGTCTATATAAAATGTTTTGGTTTTGAGCATCTATATTGACTGTTACAAGAACTTTGAGTAGTGGCTGCTTCATATTAATGGCATCATTCTCGTAAGGCACACATGATTGTGGAATCTGGCCACGACTTCTTAAAATCAGAACATGAACGTCTAGGGCAGACATCCCATCTGTCTATTGCTTGCTTGCTGAACTGTGAATTTCTTGAGGCTAAGAGCTGTCTTAGTGCTTTAAAATTTATTTTTGCCTACCTTATCTGAAATTTTGTTCCATAAATTAATGTTATGAATAAGAACTGAAAGTTTTTCCTAGAAATATATAGTGTTACATATAATAATATATACTTTCCATGTAACCCAGAAGTAATTATTTGTTGGGAGTTGAATGTATGATATGTGCTAAATTTCCAAACAGCAAATTACCTTCTGTTATATAAAGGCACAGAATACCTAAGGTAATTTTCTATGGAAGTGACACACAAGTGGGTTATGAATAATGTACAGATTAAGAGATAGTGGCAGTATTTTATGAAAACTTTTGCATGAGACCAATATTGTATGAGAATAACATACATCCAAATGTATAGGCAGCAAATATTACCAAGTCTCTTCTAGTGCAAAACATTTCATTACAAGAGAAGAAGTTCACTGACAAGATCAGATGATTCTCAGGATCTTTGCTGCTCTCTGACTCACTGTCCAACCTTGTCACTAAACATAACTTTGCCTGTCAGTATGACTATGAAATCTACAATCAGCTTCTTCAACTGAGCTGTTCTGAGGAATATGTGTCATAAAAATAAAACTGATTGTAAGGATAATGCCTTAAGTGATAGTTTCAATCTAAGTAGCAAACACTGCCCAACTGCACAGTGAAATATTTTTTATTATTTTTTACATATATATATATATATTTATATATATTTATATATATATATACATATTGTACAAGATTATGTTACTAATCAAATCTATACCCGTGTCCCCCACCCTACCCCCCCAACACACCAGAGCTCACGCATTCTGCCAAACATACATTTCATCTCTTTCTCAGTCTTTCTCAAAATTCTCCATGTGGAAGTTGACTGTTTTGACCAGAAGTTCACCGTTTCAGCCAGTTCTTTGATGCAGTCCTTTCTGTTGTTGTTGTTTTTGTTATTGTTTCCAATATGCATCACGCCCAACTACTTGGACAAAAGCTCAAGGGGCCGTGCACAAGAAATACTTGCAACTAGGTAATTGGCACTAGCATCCACAGATGAGGGATACCATTTGTCGTTTGTTTTTCTGGGACTGTGTTACTACACTCAGCATGATATCTTCTAGCTCCAGCCATTTACCTGCAAAGCTCATGATGTCATCTTTCTTTACTGCTACATATAACTCCAATGTGTAGGTGTACCACATTTTCTCTATCCACTTGTCAGTTGAGGGGCATCTGGGTTGGTTCCAGCTCCTTGCTATTGTGAAGAGACTGAAATAAACATGGCTGTGCATGTATCTCTGCGGTAGGATGAGACTTGTGGGTACATGCCCAGGAGTGGTATGCCTTAGTCAGGTGGCAAAGTCATTCCAAGGTTTCTCCACACTGTTTTCCATAGAGGCTGTACAAGTTTGCATTCCCACCAGCAGTGGATGAGTGTTCCTCTTTCCTCACAACCTCTCCAGCACTTGGTATCATTTGTTTTCATGATCCTAGCCAGTCTTATTGGAGTAAGATGATATCTTAGAGTGGTTTTGATTTGCATTTCCTTAATGATTAATGATTTTAAACACTTCTTAAGATGTTTCTCAGCCATGTCTAATTCCTCACTTGTGAAGTCTCTGTTCAGCTCTTTGCTCCATATATTGAGTGGGTCATTTGTTTTCTTTCTTCTTTGTTTTTTGAGTAGTTTATATATTCTGGAAATCAATGCTTTGTCAGGTGTTTCTGCTGTGAAGGTTTCCTCCCACTCTGTGGGATTACTCTTCACTTCCTTGATGGTTTCTTTTGATGTCCAGAAGCTTTTGAGTTTAATGAGGTCCCATTTGTCAACTGTCGATCTTGATTCTTGCTCAGCTGCTGTCTGATTTAGGAAGTCTTTTCCTACGCCTATGTCTTATAGTCTGCTGCAAACTTTTTCTTCTATCGCCTTCAGAGTTTGAGGTTTCACGTTGAGGTCTTTAATCCATCTGGAGTTGACTTTTGTCAGAGCGAGAGGTAGGGATTTAATATCATTCTTCTACAAGTGGTGATCCAGTTTCGCCAACACCACTTGCTGAAGATGTTGTCTTTGCTCCATTGTGTCTTCTTAGCCCCCTTGTCAAATATGAGATGGCTGAAATTATATGTGCTCAAGTTTGGATCTTCAGTTTTGTTCCATTGGTCAACAGGTCTGTTTTTGTGCCAGTAGTAAGCTGTTTTTATGACTATAACCCTGTACTATAGTTTGAAATCTGGTATAGAGATCCCCCCTTATTGCTCTTTTCACTCAGGGTTGTTATGGCTATTGGGGAACTTTTGTTTTTCCAAATGAAATTAAGGACTTTTTTTTCCCAAGCCTGTGAAGAAACTCTTGGGGATTTTAATTGGAATTGTGTTAAATCTATATAAGAGTTTGGCTAGAATGGACATTTTTACAATGTTAATTTTCCCAATCCATGAGCATGGGAGGTTTTTCCATTTTCTGATGTCTTCAGTTTCTTTTTTTAAAGGTTTAAAATTTTTGTTTTAGAGAACTTTGGTGTCTTTGGTTAGGTTTGTTCCTATGTATTTTATTGTTTTTGAGGCTATTGTGAGTGGGAAGGTCTCCTTGAATTCCTTCATCAGTTGCTTGTTTTTGGTGTAAAGAAAGGCTACTGATATTTTTAGGTTAATTTTGTATCCTGCCACTTTGCTGAAGATGCTAATCATTTCTAGGAGTTTTCTGGTGGGGTTTTAGCATCCCTTAAATAAACAATCAAATCATCAGCAAATAGGGATAGCTTGACTTCCTCTTTTTCAATTAGTACTCCTTTAATTTCATTTTCTAGCCTTATTGCCCTAGCAAGTGGTTCAAACACTATACTGAAGAGGAGCGGTGACAGGGGGCAACTTTGCCGAGTTCCTACCTTTAAAGGGAATGTTTATGCTGTTTCCACATTTAGGATGATATTGGCTGTGGGTTTCCTGTATATGGCTTTGATTACATTGAGGAATGATCCCATCAATCCAATTCCCTCTATGACTTTAAGCATGAAGGAATTCGGGATTTTGTCAAAGGCTTTTTCTGCATAAATTGAGATGATGGTGTGGATTTGTCTTTCAGTCCATTTATGTGCTTGATGATATTTATTGATTTTCATATGTTTAATCATCCCTTCATCTCTGGTATGATTCCAACTTGGTCATGATGGATGATCTTCTTGATGTGTGTCTGTATGCGATTTGCCAGTATCCTGTTTAGAATTTTGACATCTGTGTTCATTAGTGAGATAGGTCTATAGTTCTCCTTTTTTGTTCTATCTTTGCCTGGTTTTGTTAATAGAGTGATGTTGGCTTCATAGAAGGAATTTGGGAGAATTCCCTCGGATTGTATCCTTCTAAACATTTTCAGTAATAATGGCTGTAAGTCTTTTTGAAATGTTTTATAGAATTCTGCCGTGAAATTGTCTGGACCTGGGCTTTTTTTAGTTGGGAGGTTTCTTATTACATCTTCAATTGCTTCATATATTATGGGTTTGTATAAACTGTAGATCTCTTCTTGGTTGAGCTTTGGTGATTCCCAGGATTTCAGATATTCATCCATTTCTTCTAGGTTTTCAAACTTGGTAGAGTATAGGTTTTTGAAGTATTCCCTTATGATTTTCTGGATCTTTTCCTTGTCTGTTGTGATATTTCCATTTTCATCGTGGATTGTATTGATTTAGAGTTGTTCCTTCTTTCTCTTTAGTTAACTGGGCTAGATTTCTGTCTGACTATCTTGCTTATTCTTTCAAAGAACCAAATTCTGGATACATTGATCTTTTTGTATTGTTTTCTTTGTTTCTATTTCATTGATTTGTGCTCTGATTTTTCTTATTTCTTCCTGTCTGTTGCATTTAGGGTTCATCTATTGTTGCCTCTTGAGTGTTTTTAGCTGCAGTGTTAGATCGTTCAATTGTGCTCTTTCTGTTTTTCTAATGTAGGCACCCAGGGTTATAAACTTCCCTCTTAGGACTGCTTTTCAGGTATACCATAGGTTTTGTTGTATTGTATTATCATTGTCATCCAGTTGCAGGAATGCCTTTATTTCTTTCTTTATCTCTTCCTTGACTGATTCATTATTCAAAAGTGTTTTGTTTAGTCTCCATGTGTTTTTGTAGCTAGTAGGGCTTATCCTGGTATTGATATTGAGATTTATTGCACTGTGGTCTGATAGAATGCATGAAATTATTTCAATATTTTTGTATTTGTAGAGGTTTCCTCTGTGTCCTAGTATGTCATCGATTGTGGAGAATTTTCCATGGGGTGCTGAGTAGAAAGTGTATTCTCTGGTATTAGGGTAGAATATTTGGTAGATGCGTGTGAGGTCCATTTGGTGTATCATATCGTTCAGTTCAGGTGTCTCTCTGTTTATTCTTTGTCTGGTTGACCTGTCCAAAGGGCTCAGTGGGGTATTGAAGTTCCCTACTATGAGTGTACTGGGGTCTGTGCCTTGTCGTCCTGGAGAATTGTCTTTATAAAGTTTGGTGCACCAGAATTTGGTGCATATATCTTCACAATTGTGAAATCATCTTGGTGAATTGTTCCTTTGATAAAAATGTAATGGCCTTCTTTGTCTCTTCTGATTTCTTTTACTTTGAAGTCTATTTTATCTGATACTAAAGTAGCAACACCTGCTTTCTTTTTGGTACCATTTGCTTGGGATTTTTTTTTTCCATCCTTTCACTTAAAGGTGGTGCCTGTCCTTGAATGTAAGATGTGTTTCTTGTCGACAGCATATCAATGGGTTTTGTTTCCTAATCCAATCTCTCAGTCTATGTCTTTTGATTGGGGAATTTAGTCCATTAATATTTAAGGTTATGATTTATAGGTTTGTGTTGCTTCCTTTTGCCTTATTATCCATTTGTAGTTTTGGTTTGGGTTTCTACTTCTGAAGTTATGCTTTTATTGATTTCTCTTTCTAGATGCCTGAGGATGGTTCCTCCTTTCTTCTGTCCTTTGAATTGCTTCAAGTATTCTCTGAAGGGTTGGTTTTCCAGATATGTATTCTTTCATCTAGTTTATGTCATGGAAGGTTTTTCTCTCTCCTTCAACTATAATCAACATTTTTGCCGGGTATAGTAATCTGGGTTGGCATCCATTTTCTTTTAACACTGGAAATGCTTTACTCCACATTCTTCTTGCTTTCATAGTTTGCACTGAGAAGTTAGTTGTAATTCTGATAGGTTTCTCCTTATAGGTCACTTGTTGTTTTTCTCTTGTGGCTTTAAAGATTTTGTCTTTGGTTTTGGTGTCTGGCATTTTAACTATGATATGGTGTGGAGAGTTTCTTTTCTGATCTTTTCTCTTTGGAGTTCTATGTGCTTCCTGTACGTGTATTGGTTTGTAATTTTTTAGTTTGGGGAAATTTTCATCTATTATTCTATTTAAGATCTGATCAATACCATTCTTTTGGGATTCTTCTTCTTCCTCTATTCCTATGATGCAGAGGTTTGATCTTTTCATAGTGTCCCACAGTTCTTGGTTGTTCAACTTTTGTGTATTTTTAAATTTTTCATAATCTTTACTTGAGGTACCTGTTCTTCAGGTGGTCTTGGGAGATCTCCTATCATAAGACTCACACATACCCACATTTTATACCAGCTGGGAGGATAACTCCTCCCCCACAGCCACACCAGCCAATCAGGCCAAAGATCAACAAAGATAACGAAATCCAATCAAACAATCTGCCTGACTGAAGCACCCAGCTTTTACCTATGCTTCAGGTGGTCTTGGGAGATCTCCTATCATAAGACTCACACATACCCACATTTTATACCAGCTGGGAGGATAACTCCTCCCCCACAGCCACACCAGCCAATCAGGCCAAAGATCAACAAAGATAACGAAATCCAATCAAACAATCTGCCTGACTGAAGCACCCAGCTTTTACCTATGCTTCAGGTGGTCTTGGGAGATCTCCAATCCATAGTGAAATATTTTACGAAGTATTGTTGACTCCCTTGTGCCTTTGTCTCTCTCCTCCTGTGAAGAATTAATTCCCCTACATCAAATAAGCCACCACAGACTAAGTAAACAAAGTAGATTATATCCATAGCTGCTGTCAACTTAAATCAATTCACCTAAAATTGCCAGATGAAGACAAGTGACTCTACCTCCTCTAACTTCTTGGGTAGACTCTCATTAAGCAATGACTAACTGTGGAATGGTTAAAATCAGGTAGGTGGCTGAAATGTTTACTTTACTGACCTTGTGCATAGTATAATTGGCTAAGTAATACAATAAACTGTGGTATGAGAAATATAACCTTGCATGGAGTTTACTATAATTTCATATGCAATATTAATATATAATTACATGATCATAATCTTATTTTATGATACTAGTTGATTAATTCTTTTTCAATTCCTAAAAATGGAATTAACTGGATGACAGTTTACATTATTAACACACTTTCTGATTACTATTTACTTCCTTTGAATAGACTTGTTCATGATATTTATGGAGGGTTTCTTTGAAACTTAGTCTGTTTTATAACTTCTACAAAAGGTGGTTAAACCCTCTGTGTTCTTGACTCAACGACTTTCTTTGGATATAGTGTGCAAATACTCTACTATTATTTCTTCTTTTTATCAATTTCTACTTTCTCTAGTTTCACTGCTCAAGCATATTCTAGTTCTTCTAATTACAACAATTTATTTCATATCTTTATATGAGATATTGCTTCTTTGAATAGCACTGTCTAAGAAGGAGTAAATCAATTATGTTGTGGCTTTCTCTCAGGTAGGCAATATTAAGGTAATATTAAGCAAATATTGTAAAGTTAAAAAAATTCACTGAAAAACAACATGCTATGTTCATAACTACATTGTTATTAAGGGATTCATTTGGAATATGCTTTTTCTGAAGAAATCTAAAAGATTTTTTCATATCATAATATGGATACATTATTGATAACTTTAAATATCATAAAATAAATGAATTGTCTGGCCTCTCATTGCTTATATTTTAATTGCATATAATAAAACACATCTTTCCTGAACACTTCCATGGTGATGAAACAACATATGCTCATATTTTTGAGACATAACTGTGTAGAATAAGAAATGTGTATTTTTTTTTAAAT
This sequence comes from Rhizomys pruinosus, assembly GCA_009823505.1. Classification (NCBI taxonomy): domain Eukaryota; kingdom Metazoa; phylum Chordata; class Mammalia; order Rodentia; family Spalacidae; genus Rhizomys; species Rhizomys pruinosus. The sequence continues at coordinate 647,480 of VZQC01004376.1, forward strand.
TTTATTTATTTCTGTATGTGTATGAATGTACTGTCTGCATGTAGGTTTGTGCACCCGTGTCGTGCAATGCCGCGGAGGTCAGAAGAGGGTCTCAGATTCCCCTGAAACTGGAGTTCTCCTGGAATTGGAGTTACAGAAGGTTCTCAGCTGCCATCTGGGTGCTGGGGATCGAACCCGGGTCCTCTGCAAGAGGAGTCGGTGCTCTTAACCGCTAGGCTATCTCTCCAGCCCCCGAAATGTGTATTTTTTATCATGGCTACTTAGACACTAAAGCCAGTGCTATTTTATCTATACCAAAAAGAACCTGTGAAGAATGTTACAAATCTCATAGCTTTCTATTTGTTTTGAAAAAAAATGTACTGTTTCTTAACTTTAAAGATATTTTTCTTTGGGGATACAAAGATGATTTAGCAATTAAAAAGTAATAGCTGCTCTTGCAGAGGACCTGGATTTGATTCCCAGCACCCACATGGCAGCTAACAACCTTCTCTAACTGCAGTACCAGGGGAATCTTATGCGTTCATCTAAATTCCGTGAGCATTGCACTCATACACATAAAATAAAAATAATTTTTTTAATTTTATTTATTTTTATATGTGTATGAATGTTCTGTCTGCATGTAGGTTTGTGCATCCGTGTTGTACAATGCCACGGAGGTCAGAAGAGAGTCTCGGATTCCCTTGGAACTGGAGTTCTCCTGGAATTGCAGTTACAGACTGTTCTTAGCTGACATGTGGGTGCTGGGGATCGAACCCGGGTCCTCTGCAAGAGCAGTCGGTGCTCTTAACCACTAGTCTATCTCTCCAGCCCCTAAATAAAACATTTTAAATGCTTTCTTTGAGCCAGACATTGAAGTGCACACCTTTAATCTGAGCACTGGGGAGGCAGAGGGAGGCAAATCTTATGGTGATGTTTTCCAGTGGTCTGCATAATGAGTTCCTGGCCAGCTGGGAGTACAGGGAGAAGGATCTGTCTCAAAAAGACCAACAAGTTAGTCTATCTATCTATCTATCTATCTATCTATCTATCTATCTATCTATGAATAGAGTCTGATTTCTTTTCCCTCCCATGTGTCTCCTTCTGTGTAGGTCCATCCACTTGACCTACCAAGAGTCACAAGCCTACAAGACACTGTCCCTCCCCTCCCAGCTGTCATCAATTGCCAAGAGTTTCTCAGACTGGGTTGGGATTTCTTACCTACTTCCTTATGTCTGTGCTGGCATTTTATCTAGTTTGAGTTGCATAGGACTTGTGTATGCTGTCACTATTGTTTAACATTAAATGTACATTGTCATGAAACAGTGGGAGAAGGAGCAGATAAAAGAGGGAATCTAAATATCATCAATTTACATTTAATAAAATCACAAAAATTAAATGAAAATAAAATAAATGGTTTTTTTGATAAAATCTTTAACAGAGCAAGAAATTCAACAGATTAAAAGGAGTAAATTGAGGTGAATGTACCATTTGATTATTCTAGGAAAATTTCAAAAATCAAAATATCAAATCAAAAATTATCATAATCATAAAGTATATTTTAGCTCATTTACTTTATTTCTTTTTTTGGTCTTTTCGAGATGGTCTCCCTATAGCTCCAGCTGTCCTGGAACTCACTCTGTAGACCAGGCTGGCCTTGAACTCACAAAGATTCGCCTGCTTCTGGCTCCTGAGTGCTAGGATTAAAGGCCTGCACCACAACATCCCACGCACATTTACTTTAAATGGTAAGTAATTCTCTGTTAAAGGTACAGTGCCAAAATGGACTCCAAATATGAACGAAGATTTATGCTCTCTACCTTTCTCGGCCTCTGTCTCACTCGGTATCTCTCTTTGTCTCTGTCTCTCTAGTACACACACACACACACACATATATATACATACNTGCCACCTTCTGGATTCTGCAGGTATCATATACATGCATGCACATGCATGTACACATGCACACACACAAAATAAACATAATTTCTTTTAAAAAATCAAGGAATCTGTCAAAGCCTCTCAACATTGAAAATATAGTTGAAATTTAGAGTTTTTTTAAGCAAGACAAAAAATTTTAAATAAGCATAATCAATGAGGAAGATAGAAGGGCATGAAATCATGAGACATGGGCTACAAAGTCTAATAATATGTTAGAAAAATAAACAATTGGATCTAGAATATTGAGAAATATTTAAGTCATAAAAATATAGTGATTTGCAAGTTCTTCACATGGATTTAAGAGTAAATGTGTTACTTGTCATAAGCTTCAAGAAGCTTCTCTACTGAGAGTTGAGAGTTGCACTAATAAATGGGCATAACAATGTCATTATGAGTCAATTTAATACCCAGAGATACCCAGAAAGTGAGAATGGCAAAAATTTGACACTACAAAGGGATCATCCATAAATGGGAAACCTATATATCATACCCTCTCCACCCAATTTTCAGCCATCTTTGCAGAAGAGGGGGTGGAAACATTGTAAGAGCCAGATATGGTTGATAAATGCAAGGCAGAAGTCCCGACACAACAGAGCATTTCCACATGTGAACCCAGTGTGTTTGTGACAACATACATGAGACCTGGGCAAGTACAAGCCAAACAAAAGTCAAGCTTGGATGGAGAAGTAGATAAGAAGCCCCAGTCCTAGCTGAGAAACCATCATCAATTGATAGCTGTTGGGCGAGGGAATATCAGCTCTTCTCACTGGTATGATACCCAGTAGGTTGACCAGACTCCAAAAGATAGACATACACCCACGAGCATTCGTGGGAACAGAGATTAGATTCTACAGGCTTTCAAGAAAAGAAAAGTAGAAATAGAGAACATGCAGTGAGGAGGATGGATGATAAAGTGGGTGTGGAGATGAGAGAAGGGGTCTGAATGTGAATAAAATAAAATAATTATATGAAATATTTATAATATTTATAATTATAATATTTATAATATAATATATAATATTATAATAAATATTATAAATATAAATATTTATAATATTTAATATTATAATATTAAATAATAAAATAAAATAAAATAATTATATGAAAAAAAATATGAAGGGAGTTTGAAATAATACTATCACTAAAAGAAATAAAGGAATAATACAGATGCTTTGAATTTCAAAATGGACTACTCTTTATATAGTCACTCTGGAAATATGAAAATTAGTTTATCTTCTACTCTCCTTGTCTTTTTATTCCATCAGTCATCTATACTTTGCACACCTGATCTTAGCCAAAAGGACAGCATTCATAGCCTAGGTTGTTTTAATACTTGCAATTCGGCTTCCTACTCTTTAGAATTTGCATAATGACTCTACGACCATGGTTGGTACCACTTTCTAATATGCTTATTTTATTCCATCTTTACTCTCAAATTAAAGTAGCTTGCAATGGGCTGGTAAGATGGTTCAGTGCTTAAGACCATTGGTTGTTTTTGCAGAGAACACAGGTTCAGGTTCCAGGACCCACATGCTGGCTAACAACCTTCTTTATCTCAATTCCCATGGGGGATCTGACACCTTCTTTTGGCATTGTGGGTATTGCATGCAGCATGGTACACCAACTTATGGGGAGAATATCTAAATATTATGAAACTATATTATATGAAAATTGCAAAAGCTTAATAAAAATAAATGAATAAAATTTAAATGATTTTTTAACATTATTTATTTATTTATTTAAATAAAAATAAATGAATAAAATTTAAATGATTTTTAAATAGTCCCCTATTTCTTTGTTTTTGTTGTACATATTACATCTCTATCTCTTTAAAAATTATGATGTTCATTCCAAAATTTATGTTATTATGTCTTTCTTTGGATTAAAATATTCCAGTATCTTCTCATCTTCCTAAAGCTCTGCATAACTTCAGCCAGCTACAGCAAGATATGAGTTGCATCTCACATCAGCTCTTAAAGGAACAATTGATGATGAAGATCTCACAATCATGAATATATATGCACCAAATGCCAGTGCACCAAACTTTATAAAAACAATTATTCAGGATTTCAAGGCACAGATTAACCCCAGCACACTAATAGTAGGAGACTTCAATACCCCATTAAGTCCCTTAGACAGATCAACAGGACAAAGGATAAACAGAGAGACATCTGAAATAAATGACACAATACACCAAATGGACCTCATAGACATCTATTGAATATTTCACCCAAACACCAGAGAATACACTTTCTACTCAACACCTCACGGAACATTCTCCAAAATAGACCATATACTGGGACACAGGAAAAAACTCAACAAAAACAAAAAGATTGAAATAATCTCATGCATTCTATCGGACCACAGTGCAATAAAACTCAATATCAACACCAGGATAAACCCTACAACCTACAAGAACACGTGGAGACTAAACAATATTAGCCTGAATAATGAATGGGTCAAGGAAGAAATAAAGAAAGAAATAAAAACATTCCTGGAACTGAGTGACAATGACAATACAACACAGCAAAACCTGTGGGACACTTTATTTTACTTTTTTTTTTTTTTTTTTTTTTTTTTTTTTNAATCCTTTAATCTTAGCATTGGGAGGTAGAGGCTAGCCGGATCTTTGGCTTGGCCAGCCTGGTCTACAGAGTGAGTTCCAGGAGCTGGGACTCCAGGGAGACACTCTCTCACAAAAACCAATAAATAAATAAATAAATAAATAAATAAATAAATAAATAAAATAAAAGCAGTCCTAAGAGGGAAGTTTATAGCTCTAAGTGCAAATACTTGAGAGACAACAGCAAATGTACCCTAAACGCAGCAGACAAGAAGAAATAACAAAAATCAGAGCAGATATTAATGAAATAGAAACAAAGAAAACCATACAAAAAAATCAACGAATCCAAACGTTGGTTCTTTGAGAGAAGAAACAAGATAGACAGACCTCTATCTCAGTTAACCAAAAGAAAGAAGGAACAACTCCAAATCAATAAAATCAGTAATGAAAGGGGAAATAACACAACAGACAATGAAAAGATCCAGACAATCATATGGGAATACTTCAAAAACCTATACTCTAATAAGTTTGATAACCTAGAAGAAATGGATGAATGTCTGAAATCCTGGGAATCACCAAAGCTCAACCAAGAAGAGATTGACAGCCTAAATAGACCAATAATACATGAAGAAATTGAAGATGTAATAAGTAACCTCCCAACCAAAAAATGCCCAGGCCCAGATGGTTTCATGACAGAATTCTATAAAACATTTCAAAAATACTTACAGCCATTATTACTGAAAATGTTTAGAAGGATACAAATGGAGGGCGTTCTCCCAGATTCCTTCTATGAAGCCAACATCATGCTATTAGCAAAACCAGGAAAAGATACAACCAAAAGGAAATCTATAGACCCATCTCCCTAATGAACACAGATGCCAAAATTTTAAACAGGATACTGGCAAATCACATACAGACCCACATCAAGAAGATCATCATCCATCATGACCAATTTGGATTCACAGCAGAGATGCAGAGATGGTTCAACATATGAAAATCAATAAATATCTTCAAACATATAAATAGACTGAAAGACAAAAAACACACCATCATCTCAATTGACGTAGAGAAAGCCTTTGACAAAATCCAGCATACCTTCATGTTTAAAGTCCTAGAGGGAATTGGATTGGAAGGATCATTCCTCAATGTAATCAAAGCCATGTACAGGAAACCCAGAGCCAATATCATCCTAAATGGGGAAATGATGGAAGCATTCCCCTTAAAGGTAGAAACTGGGCAAGGCTGCCCCCTGTCCCCACTCCTTTTCTTTTTTTTCTTTTTTTTTTCCCACTCCTTTTCAATATAGTGCTTGAAACCCTTGGTAGGGCAATAAGGCAAGAAAAGGAAATTAAATTTGTTTTAATTTGAAAAGAGGAAGTCAAACTCTTCCTTTTTGCTGATGATATGATTGTCTACCTAAGGGATGCTAAGAACTCCACCAGAAAACACCAAGAAAAAATTAAGAGCTTCAGTAATGTGGCAGGATACAAAATTAATCTAGAAAAATCAGTAGCGTTTCTTTACACCAACATCAAGCAACTGAAGAAGGAATACAAGGAGACCTTCTGATTCATAATAGCCTCAAAAACAATAAAATACCTAGGAACAAACCTAACCAAAGACACCAAGGATCTCTACAACAAAAATTTTAAACCCCTGAAGAAGGAAATTGAGGAAGACTTCAGAAGATGGCAAACCTCCCATGCTCATGGATTAGGAAAATAAATATAGTAAAAATGTCCATTCTGCACGCCTTTAATCCTAGTACTTGGGAGGCAGAGGCAGGTGGATCTTTGTGAGTTCAAGGCCAACCTGGTCTACAGAGTGAGTTCCAGGACAGCCGGTACTATGGGGAGACCCTGTCTGAAAAAGACCAAAAAAAAATAAAAAATAAAAAAATCCATTCTACCCAAACTCATGTACAGATTTAATGCAATCCCAATTCAAATCCCTAAGAGCTTCTTCACAGGCTTGGAAAAAAAAGTCCTCAATTTCATTTGGAGAAACAAAAGACCCTGAATAGCCAAAGCAACTATGAACAAAAAGAGCAATACAGGGGGAATCGGTCTACCAGACATAAAACTATACTACAGGGCTATAGTCATAAAAGCAGCTTGGTACTGGCACAAAAACAGACCAGTTGACCAATGGAATAAAACTGAAGATCCAAACCTGAGCACATACAATTTCAGCCAGCTCATATTTGACAAGGGGGCCAAGAAGACACCGTGGAGGAAAGACAGCATCTTCAGTACGTGTTGTTGGCAAAACTGGATCACCACTTGAGGAAGAATGAAATTAAACCCCTACCTCTTGCCCTNAAAAAATATTGACAATTGACAAATGGGACCTCATTAAACTCAAAAGCTTCTGTACATCCAAAGAAACAATAAAGGAAGTGAAGAGAAAACCCACAGAGTGGGAGGAAACCTTCACTGCAGATACATCTGACAAAGCATTAATTTCCAGAGTATGCAAGCTATTCAAAAAACAAAGAAGAAAGAAAAAAAGAAACACTCAAAAGATGGAGCAAAGAACTGAATAGAGATTTACACAGGAGGAATTAGAGATGGCTGAGTAACATCTTAAAAACTGTTCAGCATCACTAATAATTAGGGAAATGCAAATTAAGACCACTCTAAGATATTATCTCACTCTGATAAGACTGGCCAGGATCAAGAAAACAAACGCTATCAAGTGCTGGAGAGGTTGCAGGGCGGGGAAAGGGAAACACTCATCCATTGCTGGTGGTAATGTAAACTTGTACAGCCACTATGGAAAACAATGTGGAGAACACTTAGAAGACTCAAAATGAGCTTGCCATTTGACCCAGCCATACCACTCCTTGGTATATACCCACAAGACTCATCTTACTACAGAAATATATGCACAGCTATATTTATTGCAGCTCTATTAACAATAGCAAAAAGCTGGAACCAACCCAAGTGCCCCTCAACTTACGAGTGGATAGAGAAAATGTGGTACATGTACACAATGGAGTTCTATGCTGCAGTAAAGAAAGACAACATCATGAACTTCCCAGGAAAATGGATGGAGCTAGAAGGCATTATATTAAGTGAAGTAACACAGTCCCAGAAAAACAAGTGACGAATCTTATCCCTCATATGTGGACTAGCATCAATAACCCAATTATAAATATTTCTTGTGGAGAGGGATGCATATTAAAAGAACAACAACAAAAAGACTGAATCAGAAAACTGACTGAAATGGTGAATCAGGAGGGCTGGGAGGGGCGGGCGAGGGACACGAATGTATATTCAATTAATGCATATTGAATTGACATGAGTTCAACAAGTATCCAGTTTTGCCCAGACTCTGTGTACAGGTTACATGGTGTTTTAGGACTTAGTAAAAGTAAATATGTGTATCTTAAACAACATTAGTTTAAAGGTTCTGATAGGGCTGGAGAGATAGCCTAGTGGTTAAGAGCACCAACTGCTCTTACAGATGACCTGGGTTCGATCCCCAGCACCCACATGGTTGCTGAGAATCGTCTGAAACTCCAATTCCAGGAGAACTCCAGTTCCAGGGGAATCGGACACCCTCTTTTGACCTCCGTGGCATTGCACGACATGGGTGCACAAAACTACATGCAGACAGTACATTCATACACATACAAAAATAAATAAAATAAAATAAAAAACGATTAAAAAATAACAAAATAAAATAAAGGTTCTAATAAAAATGGTAATTCACCTGAATTAATTGGAAATATAAATTGTTGTTGTCCACAATTGTTTTACTTAAAATCTGTATAACAATAACTTTGGGATTGGCACATAAAAATGTTCTCTTTAATTTTTGTGTTATACAGTATCACGTTGTAGCATTCTCTTTTACCTGTAGGATGATTTAACTTGAAAAAATAAGTTTGTTTCCCAAGTTAATCACATACAGTCACCCAAAACAGCATGGGTGAATTTGATGAAATCTGTGCCTTGATTCCAGCCTATAGGTATATGTAATACAACTGCCTTTTTGAGACCCATGGGTCAAAAAACAAAAACCTAAAATAAAAAAGAGGGATACAGATAGACATGAAAACCCACAGCTGATGCCACAAGCTTACATCCTCTAGTGTTTAGGAGATGGTAGAAGCCACAGTAAGACCCTGTCACATTTAACAGAAAAAACGTAATCCATGGATTAACATACCATCCAAACATCTGTGTCTATACCAAAGTAACCTACCATAACAATTAGTACTGTTTAAATACCTATATATCTAATTGCATGTGCTTCATTAGTAGGTTTGAAAAGTTATTCCTGGACAATTTGTCAGCCCATGAAAGGAAACAGCCAGAATTGACCAGAGTCAAAGACGATAGCTCCAGAGAAAGTAGTCTTTTTTGCTTCTCATCCACCTGTGCCCCTTTTCTAGGCCTAGGGAAACAATCTGTGGAAGAGGGGCCTGGTAGAATGTAAGGGCTGTGATTGGGGTGAATGGTGAAACTACAGCAATATAGTCTGGACACTCGTTTGATCAACTTGATTGAACATACAAGCCCCCCCCCCCCA
>VZQC01004376.1:657828-672988 GCA_009823505.1 Rhizomys pruinosus
CCTATCTGCATGCCAAGTCCTGTGATCGTGGTCAATGCCACGCTGCCGGAGTTCAAGAGAGGGTCCTCAGGATTCCCCTGGAACTGGAGTTCTCCTGGAATTGGAGCTTCAGACGGTTCTCAGCCGCCATGTGGGTGCTGGGGATCGAACCCGGGTCCTCTGTAAGAGAGGTCAGCGCTCTTAACCGCTAGGCCATCCCTCCAGCCCTGAAGCTGATATTTAAAAGTGGGTCTGTCACCACTGTAAGACTTGAGTGTGCAGTAGTTAGGTCAGGGACTTGCCAGGACCACCTGAAGCACAGAGTAAATCAGGCATATCACTCCCCCCACCGTGCCCCCTGCCCCATCAACTGGAATTGCTGAGATAAGTGGATTTTTTTGGAGAACCTTCAGAACAGAAAGGGAAGAGTGAATTTGACTTCCAATATATAAACAAAATTGAAAGCCTGAAACCTAGACCAGTCAACACTCTATAAACAAGGAGAAGAGAAGAGAAAGAAAGAAAGAAAGAAAGAAAGAAAGAAAGAAAGAAAGAAAGAAAGAAAGAAAGAAAGAAAGAAAGAAAGAAGAAAGAAAGAAAGTGAAAGAAACAAAGTGGAAAAGGAACAAGGGAAGGAAGGAAGGGAAGGAGGGAGAGAAGAGAAAGAAAGAAAGAAAGAAAGAAAGAAAGAAAGAAAGAAAGAAAGAAAGAAAGAAAGAAAGAAAGAAAGAAAAGAAAGAAACAAAGAAACAAAGGAAGGAAGGAAGGAAGGAAGGAGATGGAAGGATGGGAGTGAAGGGGAGAAATGGACAGAATGAGCAAAGAAAAAAGAGAGGAAGAAAAAAGAAAGAAAGAAGGAAAGAGAGAAAGAAAATGAAAGAACAAAGAAAAAGAAAGACTAACAAAGGAAAGAAGAGTTAAAAAATGAAGAGGTAAGAGAAATAGGACACAGCCTTGGCATAGCTCTGTGGAACAGTACATGTTTAGTATGTGCAAAGTCATGAATAGTAATTCTTAGCAACATTTGAAGACCATAAATCTGTTATGGTCTTATCATTGTGTAAGAAAATGACTCTTGTGGATATGGAGTGCTCTGGTTAGCTTCAGTTATCAAGTTGATACACATAGGAAGAAGGAACCACAACTAAGGAATTTACTTCATCTGATTGGCCTGTGACCATGCCTGTGGATCAGTAGTTTATTAATTGTTGAATTATCATTTCCTTCCTTCTTTCCTTCCTTCTTTCCTTCCTTCCTTCCTTCCTTCCTTCCTTCCTTCCTTTGCTTATGGGATTCATTCTGATTTTTGTAGTTATGACCAAATTACTTGCACATATAATCTTTATCATTTGCTCTGCCTACTCACTTGGGTTTTCTTTTCAAGGCTTTAGGTAATTTCTAGTCACACATGCATAGATTAATAGCGAGTAAAGGATCTAATTATGTCCATCCCTTAAACCAACTTTATGTAACTTCTTTATCTCTAGTAATATTTCTCTACTTTTAAATGGTCTTCCTATTTGAGCATGCTGTAAGTGTTTCTATTTTTATCTGTATATCTTGGCAGGTCTGTATGTTTGGAAGTGGTTCTTCCTCCTTAAGATGCTGCTGAGAACATGTTTTCTAGAGATAATCTGATAAAAAGTAGTCAATACTATGTTCACTGTCCTTTTGTAAGGGATTACATTCCTTACTGCTTATTGTTCAGTTCTTGAATATTATAGTCTCACATTTATTGAATTTCTTCCTTAAGGCACAAGCATCAACTACCTTCTTACAAAAACTTGACTGAGATTGTGAAACTATTTCCTTGGATACATTGTTGAAACTATAATAACAGAGGAAAGAGTTTAGCATGAAATCAAATAAGATGTTATACAACGTTCCAGGAAAGGTCTGAAGAGGGCTTGGATCTCAATACCTACAATGGAAACTAAGAGTGACAATGATATCTTGGATAAACATTGAACATAAAATGTCTTTAAAAAGTCAATGTGTATAATAAAAGTCATACAGGATTAAAGAAGACCTAAGTAAATTGTGTGTGTGTGTGTGTGTGTGTGTGTGTGTGTGTATGGGGAGAGATGATACTTGTGTATCTAAGTGCATATGTTGACGTCAGAGGGGAACTTTGAATGTTAGTCCTTGCCTTGTTTGAGAAAGCAGTCTGCCAGGTTAGCTTTCCTGCAAGCTTCTGGGCATGCTCCTATGGCTGCCTCCCATCTTGCTGTTGGAGCAATGGGATTTCTTACACATCCCAAATATTCAAATATTACATGAGTTCTGGACATCCAGAGGACCTCACACTTGTGTGTCAAGTATTTTACCACCTCCTGAGACCCCCTAAGTATCTCTTGAACATTTATTTTCTTTGGTTACATTTCGTTGCTCATGATCACCAATATATATATATATATATATATATAATATATATATATGCACTTCTTGGAATTTATTACAAAGTTAGATATTTGATACAGCATTTCGTTTTTGGAGGGTACTCCTCATTTAAACAACCTCAATCACATTATTTACTGTTGTTATTTATAGCATTCTTTGAGATATAATCTTAATTATTATTCATTTTTTCCTTATGGGTCATATCACACCATACACAAGTCATAATCTCCATGGAAGCAGGCATCTGTCATGTTTCTCCTTGCATCACTCATCAGTATTTCTCGAATGATAATATGAATTAAAAATATTGGATGGGTGAAGAGCAAACCCACAGAGTCAAATAAACCTTCACCAGTGACACATGTGACAAAGCATTGGCATCCAGAAGATATAAAACTACTCAAAAAACAAAGAAGTAAGGACAAAAGTGACCCACTCAAAGAGATGGAGTAAACAGTGACCTCACTAGTGAGGGAAATAAAGATGAGTGAGAAACTAATTAAAAATTGTTCAGCATCATACTAATAATAAGGAAATGCACATTAACAAGTGCTTTAAGATATCATTCACTCTGATAAGACTGGTTACGATCATGAAAACAAAAGAAACCAATGCTGGAGAGGTTTGCGGGGAAACAGGAACACATCATCCACTGGCAGGTTGGGAATTTGTAAACTTATACAACCAATATGGAAAGCAGTGTGGAGAACACTTAAAAAGACTCAAAATGAGTCTACCACCTGATTCAGTCTTAACCATCTGGGTTATACACAAGATTCATCCTATGTCAAAGACTCACATGCATTCTTTTGTTATGATTTAGCTCTCTTCACAAATAGCTGAGAGATGGAACCAACCCAAATGCCCCTTAACTGAAGAGTAGTAATTGAAAAATGTGGTACATTACTCCTGGAGTTCCTATGCAGCAGTACAGAAATAAGACATCATAAACTTTGAGGTTCAAGATGACACTTAAAAAGCCATTATTCTGAGTGAAGATGAAATAACTAACAGTTCCCCAAAAAAAAAACTAACAAAATGGTTTCTCGTCATTTGTGGATCCTAGCACCAAATACCTTGTTGAAAAGCAAAGCTGTAGCAAACATTAATGTAATATTCCTTTTTTATCTGTAAGGCAATATGTTTGCTATAATGTGAATCCATTGAGGGGCTCTTAGAATTAACTTAACTCTTATTTTCAGACTGTTGCAAATTGCAAGTAATATGGGTGGCAGGGTATGTATTCATATTTTAGAATAATGTAAAATAATTAAAGGGAAAATGTGAATGTCTAAACATAAGTTTCTGAAATAACATACAGCTTATTTTCAGAGGTTATAATCTTGGTATATGAATGTTATATATAATAGGCATATGTTAAGAGATAATAACAAAATGGGAAAGGGTACAAATAAACAACAAAGTACTCGGGTCAAAGAAATACTGAAACAGTTACTTCTGCTCATAAACAAAAAACCTTAGCAAATAAAACTTAAAAAAGACCCTGAAGAAAATGCAAGCATGCTATGGAAGAATGCATTGAAATGGGGTTGGGGGTGGGGGCATGTGTCTAAATTAGACTGAGAATTGATGTATGAAATCACAACATCAAATAAAATATATTTTTAAAAAAAAAAAAAAAAAAAAAAAAAAAAAAAAAAAAAAAAAAAAAAAAAAAAAAAAAAAAAAAAAAAAAAAAAAAAAAAAAAAAAAACCTCTTTAAAATATTGATGTCATATAAAGAATTCAATCTAGTTATGTAAAACTGAGATGTGACTGTTGTTTTCCATCTCAGATATATATTAGCTTCAGTATTAGTGTCATACTATCACACAATAGCAATGGACAGTATTGCTACTGAGGATNAAAAAAAAAAATGTTGTGACTATAATTAACTAAACAGAAATGGATAAAGGTGGACATTCTTCAACATATACCACTTTTTTTAATTTTCATTTTTTTTATTGATGCTTTGTGTATTTCATACATCATTTTCCAATTCAGTTCAGGCATATTTCCCTTTCCCTTCCCCCAACCCCACCCTACCCCATCCCAGATCATGCATTCTGCCATAGCTGTCCTGCATCTTTCAGTTTTTTTCCCATTTTTTTAGCAATAAGTGATAATTTATGAGTACAAGCATCCTTCATGTAAAACCAATTTGCAAACAGTTGTGTCCAAACCCACACACCCCATGGGTCCTACCATCCGGCAGGGGGAGCTTGTATGTTCAATCAAGTTGATCAAATAAGTGTCCAAGCTATATTGCTCTAGTTTCACCATTCACCCCAATTGCAGCCCTTACATTCTACCACAGCCCCTCTTCCGCAGATTGTTCCCTAGGCTTAGAAAAGGGGCACAGGTGGATGAGAAGCAAAACAGTCCACTCTCTCTGGAGCTGTTGTCTTGGACTCTGGTCAATTCTGGCTGTGTCCTTTCAAGGGCTGATGGTTTGTCCAGGAATAACCTTTCAATCCTACTAATGAAGCACAAGCAATTAGATATACAGGTATTTTTTTTTAATTTTTTTATTTATTTCTGTATGTGTATCAATGTACTGTCTGCATGCAGGTTTGTGCACCCGTGTCGTGCAATGCCGTGGAGGTCAGAAGAGGGTCTCGGATTCCCCTGGAACTGGAGTTCTCCTGGAATTGGAGTTTCAGACGGCTCTCAGCCGCCATGTGGGTGCTGGGGATCGAACCCGGGTCCTCTGTAAGAGTGGTCGGCGCTCTTAACCGCTAGGCCATCTCTCCAGCCCTAGATATACAGGTATTTAAACAGGACTAATTGTTATGTTTTCTATTAGAGACCTTGAACCCCTGTTATAGGGTAACAGTTCAAATTTTTATATTGTATATGAATATATTGAAAGAAGCTTCCACAGTAGTTTTCCACATGACTCTTTCGAATGGCCTTCAGGTTTAGTTTTTCCTCCCCACGATCACTCTTCTGGCCTACACTTCCATTCCACACCCAATTAAACTCCTGCTGTCTATGATTATCCTTTCCCATTTAATTAGTGCATTCTATCTCCTCTACTGTGAATGTCCCCTCCCCAACCCCATGATACCCTATCAGTTTCCTAATCAGTAAGGATTTTTCCAACTGAGACATACCCATCTAAAGATGGAAAGCTAAATTTCAAGTGAAAGTTCCTATAAGAGATAACATTGAATGTTTGTGTTTCTAGGTCTGGGTTACCCCACTCAAGATGATGCTTTCCTGTTCCACCTATTTTCCTGTAGATTTCATAATTTCACTTTGTTCTTGGTAAACAGCTGAATGATACATCACTTTGTATACGTATCATGTTTTCATTATCCATTCATCAGTTAATGTATATCTATGTTGCTTAATTTCCTGACATTATGTTGGTTGAGACTGCATTGAATCTGTAAACAGCTTTTGGTAGAATGGCCATTTTCACAATATTAATTCTATGAATTCATGAGCATAGGAGGTCTTGCCATCTGTCTTCTAGTGCCTTCTTGGATATCTTTATTGAAAGACTTAAGCGATTTCATTTTATAAATCTCAAATATCTTTCATTTGGTTTCTTCGTAAATAATTTTTGAACCAAGTTGTAAAGGGAATTTCTCACGTTTTCTTTCTCTGCTAACTTGTTCTTTGTATATACAAAGGCTAATGATTTTTTAATTATTGATTTATTTATTATTTTAAGGGACTCACAATACAGGAGCACACTTGTTTTCAGATCACATTATCCTTTCTCAGTTTGCCATACAATTAGGTAATTAGAACTAGCATTCACAGATGAGGGATATCCTTCATCGTTTGTTTTCCTGGGACTGTGTTACTTCACTTAGCATGATATATTCAAGCTCCATTGATTTACCAGCAAAGTTCATGATGTCATCTTTCTTTACCACTGCATTGTGTACATGTACCACATCTTCTCTATCCACTCCTCAGTTGAGGGGAACTTGGTTGGTTCCAGCTCTTTGCTATTGTGAAAAGAGCTACAACAAACATGGCTGTGCATGTATCTCTGCAGTAAGATGAGTCTTCTGAGTGTATACCCAGAAGTGGTATGACTGGGTCAGGTGGCAAGCTCATTTTGAGTCTTCCAAGGGTTCTTCACATTGATTTCCATAGTAGCTGTATGAGTTTATATTCCCCCCAGCAGTGGATGAGTGTTTCCCTTTCCCCGCAACCTCTCCAGCATTTAGTATCATTTGTATTTTCAGAGTGAGATGACATCTTAAATTAGTTTTAATTTGCATTTCCTTAATTTTTAACCATGTTGAACAGTTTTAAAGATGTTTCTCAGCCATCTCTAATTCTTCACTTGTGAAGTCTCTGTTCAGCTCTTTGCTCCATCTTTTGAGTAGGTCATTTGTTTTCTTTCTTCTTTGTTTTTTGAGTAGTTTATACATTCTGGAAATTAATGCTTTGTCATGTGTATCTGTGGTGAAGTTTTCCTCCCACTCTGTGGATTTTCTCTTTACTTACTTGACAGTTTCTTTTGATGTACAGAAGCTTTTAAGTTTAACAAGGTCCCTTTTGTCAATTGTCGACATTAGTTCTTCTGCAGCTGCTGTCTGGTTTAGGAAGTCTTTTCCTATGCCTATGTCTTGTAGGCTGCTGAAAATTTTTTCTTTTATCACCTTCAGAGTTTTGGGTTTCACGTTGAGGTCTTTGATCCATCTGGAGTTGACTTTTGTACAGGGTGAGAGGTAGGGGTTTAATTTCATTCTTCTACAAGTGGTGATCCAGCTTTGCCAACACCACTTGCTGAAGATGCAGTCTTTCCTCCATTGTGTCTTCTTGACCCCTTGTCAAATATGATGTGGCTGAAATTGTATATTCTCAAGTTTGGGTTTTCCGTTTTTTATTTATTTTTTTATTAATTTTATTTATTTCTGTATGTGTATGA
This sequence comes from Rhizomys pruinosus, assembly GCA_009823505.1. Lineage (NCBI taxonomy): Eukaryota > Metazoa > Chordata > Mammalia > Rodentia > Spalacidae > Rhizomys > Rhizomys pruinosus. The sequence goes on from VZQC01004376.1 coordinate 665,105, forward strand.
ATGTACTGTACTGTCTGCATGCAAGTTTGTGCACCCATGTTGTGCAATGCCGCGGAGTTCGAAAGAGGTTGTCGGATTCTCCTGGAACTGGAGTTCTCCTGGAATTGGAGTTTCAGATGGTTCTCGGCTGCCATGTGGATGCTGGGGATTGAACACAGTTCCTCTGCAAGAGCGGTCGGCACTCTTAACCGCTAGGCCATCTCTCCAGCCCCGGGTCTTCAGTTTTTTTTCCTTTGATCAACAGGTCTGTTTTTGTGCCAGTAACAAGCTGTTTTTATGACTATAGCCCTGTAGTATAGTTTGAAGTCTGGTATAGAGAACCCCCCTGTATTGCTCTTTTCATTCAGTGTTGCTTTGGATATTCAGGGTATTTTGTTTTTCCATATATAATTAAGGACTTTTTTCCCAAGCCTGTGAAGAAACTCTTGGGGATTTTAATTGGGCTTGCAATAAATCTGTACAAGAGTTTGGGTGGAATGGACATTTTTACTATATTAATTTTCCAACTCCATGAGCATGGGAGGTGTATTAGTCACTTTTCTGTTGCTGTGATAAAACACGATGACCAAAGAAACTTAGAAAAGGAAGAGTTTATTTGAGCTTAAGATTGATGGTTCCAGGGAATTAGAGTCCATTGTGGCAGGAGGCATGTTGGCTGGGGCTGGAGCAGAAAGCCGAGGGTCACATCTCACAATGAGCACAGGAAGCAGAGAGAGCTACTGGACACCACAAGGCTTGTTAAACTCACTAAGCCTGCCCTCAATAATGTGCTTCCTCTAGCATGGCCACATCTTCTAAGACCTCCAAGAACAGTGCCACCAACTGGAGACAAATGTCTGAATACTTAAAGCCTATGGGGAACACTCATTCAAACCACCACATTCCACTCCCTGGCCCCCATAAGCTCCTGACCATATAAAATGCAAAATGCATTTAGTCCAACCTTAAAAGTCCCCATAGTCTTTACCAGTTTCAATGCCATTCAAAAGTCTACAGTCCAAAGTCTCTTCTGAGACTCAGGCCAATCTCCTAAACTGTAGGTCCTGTAAAATCAAAAGACAAATTACAAACTCCCAATGTACAGTGGAACTGAATACACATTCCCATTCCAAAAGGGAGGAATAGAGGCATAGTGAGGAAATACTGGACCAAAACAAGACTGAAAACCCGCAGGGCAAACACCATGTCCAGTAGCTCCATGTGTGACTTCTGGGACTTGACTTCCAAAGGGCTTAGATGGCTCAGCTCTTCCAGATTTGCTTGCAACATACATCTCTTTCTTAGGCTGGCACCACTCCCTGTATGCAGCTCTGCTTGGCAAATATCTCACAGGTCTGGCATCTCAAATATCTTCTTGGGGTCTCTGCTGCCAAACAGACTTCACATTCACAGCTTCATTCAATGGCCTGTCAGGTCCTTCTTTATGCAGGGACACCCCTGCTGCACTCTACCTGACCTTGGCAGCTCTCTGAAACTGTGGAGGAAGAACTGAAGACCCCTTCACTCTTGCAAACTTCATGCCTCTAAAGCCAGCACAACGTGAATGAAACTGCCGAGTTTGACTGCAAGTTTGGGATGGACTCTGGTCTATTTCAACCACATTTGTAACTTTTCTATGCCCTGAACTTGGAGCAGAAAACCGTTTCAGTATTTTCCTTTCAAAAGTTTGAGGATTATCTGGGTTGGTCTTGCCCTGAATGTACTATTTCTGTTGTTTACTTGTAAATGTCCAGGCCCTTCCTGAATCACTTTAATCTCCTTATCAAAAGGAACCTCTCCTTCACATGCCTTGGCACCACCTTTAATCTTCCTAGTGGAGTTTTCAGATCCAAACTGTACATTCTGCATTTCTTTCTGCCCCATCTGCTCTTCTTCACTGTAGATCTGTACAGTATTCACCATTAATAGCAACGCCACCATTTCTACATTAGGCTGTCTTGAAATATCCTCTGCCAAAGATATTAGTCCATTGATTTTCAACTTTGCATCAGGCAAGTATTTGGGCTGTGGGCAAACTGCTGCCAGACTCTTTATAAAAATATCCCAGTTGCTGCCTAAGTCTTACTTTTCCTCTGGAACTACATTTTTTGCAGCAATTCTTTCTTCCAGGCTTCTACTAGAACGGCCCGTTAAGCTCTGCTTACAGTACTCAACAGCTTTTCTAGCCCAAAGTTCCAAAGTTTTCCACATTTCTCCAAATGCCCACATGGTCAGGTTCTTCACAGCCAACAGCCCACTCTCTGGTACCAAATAACTGTATTATTCACTTTTCTGTTGCTGTGATAAAACACCATGACCAAAGGAACTTATAAAAGGAAGAGTTTATTTGAGCTTAAGATTGACGGTTCCATGGAATTAGAGTCCATTGTGGCGGGAGGCATGGTGGCTGGGGCTGGAGCAGCAAGCAGAGGGTCACATCTCGCAATGAGCACAGGAAGCAGAGAGAGCTACTGGACACTGCAAGGCTTGTTAAACTCACTAAGCCTGCCCCCAATAACATACTTCCTCTAGCATGGCCACACCTTCTAAGACCTCCAAGAACAGTACCACCAACTGGAGACAAATGTCTGAATACTTAAAGTCTATGAGGGACACTCATTCAAACAACCACAGGAGGTTTATCCATCTTCTGATGTCTTCTTCAATTTCGTTCTTCAGTTGCTTTACATTTTTTGTAGCGATTTTTAGTGTCTTTGGTTAGATTTATTCCTAGGCATTTTATTGTTTTTGAGGCTATTGTGAGTGAGGCGTTCTCTTTGTATTCCTTCTTCATTTGCTTGTTGTTGGTGTAAAGAAAGGCTACTGATTTTTTTAGGTTAATTTTGTATCTTGCCACTTTACTGAAGCTCTTAATCATTTCTAGGAGTTTTCTGGTGCAGTTTTTAGCATCCCTTATGAAAACAATGATATCATCAGCAAAAAGGGATAGCTTGACTTCTTCTTTTCCAATTAGTACTCCCTTAATTTCCTTTTCTTGCCTTATTGCCCTAGCAAGTGTTTCAAGCACTATATTGAAGAGAAGTGATGACAGGGGGCAGCCTTACCGAGTTCCTAACTTTAAGGGGAATGCTTCTTTCTTTTCTCCGTTTAGGATGATGTTGGCTGTGGGCTTCCTGTATATGGCTTTAATTACATGGAGGAATGATCCTTCCAATCCAATTCTCTCTATAACTTTAAGCAAGAGGGATGCTGAATTTTGTGAACAGCTTTTACTGCATCCATTGAGATAGTGTGTTTTTGTCTTTCAGTCCATTTATATTTTTATGATATTTATTGATTATCGTATGTTGAGCCATCCTTGCATCTCTGGTATGAATCCAACTTGTTCATGATGGATGATCTTCTGGATGTTGGTCTGTATGCGATTTGCAAGTATTTTGTTGAGAATTTTTGTATCTGTGTTCATAAATAACATGGGTCTACATTTCTCTTTTTTGGTTGCATCTTTTTCTGGTTTTGGTATTAGAGTGATCCTGGTTTCATAGAAGGAATTTTGGAGAATTTCTCTTGTTTGTATCCTTCTGAACAATTTGAGTAATAATGATTGTAAGTCTTTTTAAAATGTTTTATAGAATTCTGCTGTGAAACCATCTGGGCCTGGGCTTTTTTAGTTGGGAGGTTTCTTAGTACATCTTCAGTTTCTTCATATATTATGGGTCTGTTTAAGCTGGGGATCTCCTCTTGGTTAAGCTTTGGTGATTCACAGGATTTCAGATATTCATCCATTTCTCCTAGGTTTTCAAACTTAGTAGGCTATAGGTTTTTGAAGTATTCCCTTATGATTATCTGGATATTTTTATTGTCTGTTGTGATATTTCCCTTTTCATCACAGATTCTATCAGAGTTGTTCTTTCTTTCTTTTAGTTAACTGGGCTAGAGGTATGTCTATCTTGTTATTCTTTCAAACAACAAGCTTTTTCATTCATTGATTTTTTTTTCTCTTGTTTTCTTTGTTTTTATTTCATTGATTTCTGCTCTGATTTTTCTTATTTCTTCCTGTCTGTTGTATTTAGGGTTCATTTGTTGTTGTTTCTCAAGTGTTCTGAGCTGCAGTATTAGATCATTCACTTGTGCTCTTTCTGTTTTTTTTATTCTAGGTAACCAGGGCTATAAGCTTACCTTTTAGGACTGCTTTTAAAGTATCCCATAAGTTTTGTTGTTTTGTATTATCATTATCATTCAATTCCAGGAATGTTTTTATTTATTTCTTTATTTCTTCTTTGACCCATTCTTTATTCAGGAGTCTGTTGTTTAGTCTCCATGTGTTCTTGTAGATAGTAGGGTTTATCCTGGTGTTGATATTGAGCTTTATTTTAATGTGGTCTGAGAGAATGCATGAAATCATTTCAATATTTTTGTATTTGTTGAGATTTTTTTCTGTGTCCCAGTATGTGGTTGATTTTGGAGACTGTTCCATGGGGTGCTGAGTAGAAAGTGTATTCTCTGGTATTAGGGTGGAATATTGGGTAAATATCTGTGAGGTCCGTTTGGTGTATCATATCATTCAGTTCAGATGTCTCTCTGTTTTTGTCTGTTTGACCTGTCCAAAGGGCTCACTGGGGTATTGAAGTCCCCTACTATGAGTGTGCTGGGGTTAATCTGTGACTTGGGGTCATGGGGAATTGTCTTTATAAAGTTTGGTGTACTGGAGATTGGTGCATATATATTGTTAAGTCTTCATGGTCAATTTTTCCTTTGATAAACATGTAATGGCCTTCTTTGTCTCTTCTGATTTCTTTTACTTTGAAGTCTATTTTGTCTGTTATTAAAATAGCTACACCTGCTTTCTTTATAGTACCATTTCCATCGAATAATTTTTTCTAACCTTTCACTTTAAATTGGTGCCTATCTTTGAGGTTAAGATAGGTTTCTTGTTGACAGCATGTAGATGTGTTCTGTTTCCTAATCCAATCTCCCAGTCTATGTTTTTTGACTGGGGAATTTAGTCCATTAATATTTAAAGTTATAACTGAAAAATGTGTGTTTCTTCCTTTCACCTTATTATCCATTTGCATTTTTCGTCTAGGTTTATACTTCTGCAGTTATGCTTTTATTAAATTCTCTTTGTAGGTGCCTGGGAGTAGTTGCTCCTTTCTTCTGTCCTTTGAATTGCTTCAAGTACTCTCTGAAGGGTCGGTTTTCTGGACATGTATTCTATCGTCTAGTTTATGTCACGGAAGTCTTTTCTCTCCCCTTCAACTATAATGGACATTTTTGCTGGGTAAAGTAACCTGGGTTGGCATCTATAGTCCTTTATCACTGGTTATTCTTTGTTCCACGTTCTTCTTGCTTTCATACTTGGCACTGAGAAGTCAGTTGCAATTCTGACGGATTTCCCCTTACACGTAATTTGTTGTTTTTCACTTGTGGCTTTCAGAATTTTGTCTTTGTTTTGGGAGTCTAGCATATTAACCATGATATGGCATGGGGAGTTTCTTTTCTGACCTTGTCTGTTTGGAGTTCTATGTGCTTCTTGTATTTGTATTGGTTTGTCATTTTTAGTCTGAAGAAATTTTCACCTATTATTCTATTGAAGATCTGATCAATACCATTCTCTTGGGATTCTTCTTCTTCCTCTATCCCTATAATGTGGATGTTTGATCTTTTCATAGTGTCCCACAATTCCTGGTTGTTCTGCTTTTGTGTATTTTAAATTTTTCATAATCTTTGCTTGAGGTTTTTAGTTGTTGTGTTATCTTCCAGGTGTGATAGTCTTTGTTCTGCTTTCTCCATTCTACTTTTGCAGCTTTTTCCATTCGTTTCCTCTTGATTGGATGAGTGTTCTATTTCCTTTTTCATTTCATCCAGTGATTTCTTTAGTATTCCCACTTCCTTTTGGAGCATCTCAATCTCTTCCTGTAGCTCCTTGGTTTGCTGATTGTTTTCCCTTTTCAGTGTTTCCACTTCCTTCTGGGGTTTGTCATTCTGTCTGTCTAGTTCTTTCTGGCATTTGTCATTCTCTCTTTCCAGGTCCTTCTTGAGTTTTTCATAATTTATCCATAGTTCTCTGACTTGTTCTATATATTCTTTGATTTCTTTGAATATGTCTTCTATTGTTACTCTAAGATCTGTGTCCTGGGCCACCCCCAGGGGGATCCCACTGTAGGAATCTCCCACGGGGTTGGTAGAGCTTGGGGTGGAATTATGTTAGACTTTTCCCATATTGTCCCTTTGTTGTGTCCTTGGCATTTTGGTTTCTCTTTTCCTGCAAATCCCAAGTCCCTCTTCACTGTGTTGAAGGCTTGCTTTCCTTGCCTCCTTCAGATGCCTTCGTAGTTTGTTTGTTTGTTTATTTGTTTTTCTCCTTGTTTATGGAGTGTTGACTTGTCTAAGTTTTAGGCTTTCTATTGGAAGTCTAACTCACTCTTCTCTTTCTGTCCTGAAGACTCTCTAAAGAATCCACTTGGACAAGCCCTCAGCAATTCCAGTTGGCTTGGGTATTGGGGGGGGGGGCGAAAATAAGCCTTGATTAGCCTGCACCCCGGTACTCTGTGCTTCAGTTTGTCCTGGGAAATCCCCAATCTAAGTTCTGTTCACTCAAGTCTCAGAGTAATAACAGGCCCGCCTCTTATACCAGCTAGCAGGGAGACTCTGCCTCCACAGGACGATTGAATTATTCAACAGATCAATGAAATGATTATCCTACAACCCAGTGATAGAATTATCCAAAAATCCGCCTGCCTGAAGTGCCCAGCTCTTACCTGTGCTTCAGGTGGTCCTGGGAAATCCCTGATCTAAGCTGTGTGTACTCAAGTCTCACAGTGGCCACAGGCCCTCTTCTTAAACCAGCTAGCAGGAAGACTCTGCCCCAAAAAGACAATGTTTGAATTATCCAATAGACCAAAGAGACGATTATCCAAGAACCTAGTGATAGAATTATCCAACAATCCACCTGCCTGAAGTGCCCAGCTAATACTTGTGCTTCAGGTGGTCTTGGGAAATCTCCGATCTAAGCTCTGTGAAATCACGTCTCGATTTTTATAACTTGATTTTACATCCTGTCCTTTTCAGAAAGTGTTGTTAATGTCTTCAAGTTTTCTAGTGAAATTTTTGAGATGTCTTATGTATAATACATATGATCTACAATTATGGATAATTTTATTTCTTTTCATTTTTTTTCTATTTTAATTTCCTTCTGTTGTCTTATTGCTGTAGCTAAGTTTTCAAACACAATAGTGAAAAAAGTGTGAGGATATTGGGCAACTCTATCTCATTCCTGAGCTTAGTGGGGATGCTTTGAGTTTTTCTCCGTTTAGAATTATGTAGTTTGGGGGGGCTGGAGAGATGGCCTAGTGGTTAAGAGCACCGACTGCTCTTGCAGAGGACCCAGATTAAATCCCCAGCACCCACATGGTGGCTGAGAACCATCTGTAACTCCAGTTTCAGAGGAATCCGACACCCTCTTCTGACCTCCATGGCATTGCATGACACAGGTGCACAAACCTGCATCCAGACAGTACATTCATACACATGGGAAAATAAATAAACAAACAGTTAGATATATAGGTATTTAAACAGCACTATAGTTATGGTAGGTTACTTTGGCATAGACACATATGTTTGGATGATATGTTAATCCATGAATTACATTTTTTCCCTGTTAAATATGACATCGTCTTAGTGTGGCTTATAACATCTCCTAACCTGTAGAGGATGTAAGCTTGTGGCATCAGCCATGGGTTATTCCTCCAAGGAGAGAGCCAATAGCCAATTAGATTTGGGATATACAGGCACATGGCTGCCTCTGCTGCACAGTATTTCCAGGCAGGTGAGGTGTAGCTGGTGCTGACGGTGGAGTCTTGCTTGACTCAGGGAGACCCATATTTGCTTTATTGGTTTAGTGGCCTTTGGTAACACTCTCTGGCATTCCAGAGGCCATCTGTA
>VZQC01004376.1:684043-694695 GCA_009823505.1 Rhizomys pruinosus
AAACCAATAAAGCAAATATAGGTCTCCTTGAGTCAAGCAAGACTCCGTCATTACCAGCTACACCTCATCTGCCTGGAAATACTGTGCAGCAGTGGCAGCCATATGTCTGTATATCCCAAATCTAATTGGCTATTAGCTCTCTCCTTGGAGGAATAACCCACGGCTGATGCCACAAACTTACATCCTCTAATGGTTAGGAGATGTTATAAGCCACACGAAGACCCTGTCATACTTAACAGAAGAAAATGTATTTCCCATATTCTTAACTTTGTTTTATTTTGGTTCCCATTGAGTTTGTTCTTGGTCATCTGTGTAAGCCTGCGGATGGAACCATATTAGTTAAACTTTTATTGCTGTGATTAAACAACATGACCACTGGCAGCATAAGGAAGAAAAGTTAATTTTTACTTATGAACTTAGGAGTGTCAATAATGGAAGAGAAGGCAAGGCAGCATGCAATAGATCAGGAAACTGGGAGATTATGTCTGCAATTGCAAGCACAAGCAGAGAGCAGAAACTAGAGCTAGACTTAGAAACTCTCAGAGCCCTACCCCTCCCTCCATCGTGATGTATTTCTTTCATTTCAAATATCTGAGCCTATGGAGGGCATTTCCAATTACAACCACCACAGCAACTCTCCATTGGAGCCTCTTGGGCTCACCAAGAGGAATACAACTACATACTATACCTCCCCCTTTTCCAGAATTTCTTAGCAGCTCATAGTTCAGGATTAAGTGGTAGGGATACCTGAACTCCTCCATCATCTATAGTTAACTACTAGCCCTGTCAGTCTTGTGCATCATAATGACAGTAATCAGAGCTTCTGTAAGTTCATGATAGCCATGGTCATGTTATGAACAGAAAATTGCTTTTCAAAGCCCTTTTCTGAACCTTTCAGCTTATACATTTTTTCTCTGGCTGGCTTTTTCAATAGTCCACAAACATGAGGAGATCAATAAATATCTTTTCGGAATAAACACTCTATCCCCACTTATTCTCAGCATCTTCTACTCCCAGGCCTCAATGTATTCATCTCCATTAACTACTAGAGAGCCTTTTCTGTTTAAGGCTAAGAGTAAACTTTATCTGTGGTATAAACATAACTATTTAGGATGTTTGAGGCCATATCAATTTAGATATGCAGCAATAAAAGTTCCCCACTTAGGGGCTAAGACCTCCTCAGTCATGAGATTTTTGACTGGGTTTACAATAGTAGGTAGAGAATCCTTGGACAGTAGCATAAATTCTCATCAGAATTGTATATTGTACGAATGATATTTTGTCTGGCTCAAGGTAAGGAACTGCAAACTCTGTCCCAGGGCTTCATGGCTTATCTCCATGAGGTCAGGATAACGCAGTATTCCTGCTTTGCCTATCTCTACAAAGTTCCAGACCCAGAAGGCCACTTCCCTTAAGGTATTGAGCAAAATATCACACCTCTAGTTTACTGGTTGCACAAACAGGAGCTCTGCAGCCCCCTGATAGGAGCCAAAGTGGCTCACCATTCTCTTCCTCCTGCCCCCCACTTCTTTGGCCAGAGCACAACAGCCTTTAGTATATAAACACATTGCTGGCATTAATAAAACTGAGTCTATGTTCCCGATCTTCCCTTTGAGTCCATTTTCTTGTCTTTGGTGAATTCTCGCAGCTCCCTCCTCCCCTCCTTTCCAGAAGCTCAGCCTAGGAACCATTAGCCTGCAAGCAGGAAACAGATCTAAGGCTTACAGCCTTGTGAAGCTGCCAGCCTGGTTCTAGGATGGAAGAACATCATGTGGATTGTTGCCACACATGATTAAAGAACCAGCAGATGATATACTTAGCCAACAGTATATTACACCTATAAAAGCTTTGTCATTATTACACCAATAGGACAAACTCACCTGACAGATTGTTATTATAGTTCATGTAGTTCAAAGCAAGGCAAGACTATTTGTTAATGGTTTACTTCACAGCAGTTTGATTAGCATCATCCTGCACTACCAAAGGGAGTTCCACCATATTTCCAGCTTTATTCTTTTGTAACTTATATCCAAATTCCATTTCATTTTCAGAAAAAGGAACCTATCAATTAGTTTTGAAGGGCAACCGAGAAAAATGGCATGAAGCTATACTGTTTGCAGAGCAAGACTGGCAGGCTCTGGGTTCTCCTTGACAAGCAAACTGTGTGAAAGTCTCTAACAACTGTCCCTGGGGATTTTTGTTTAGTTACATGCTCATTACTTCTAGGTGCAGCAGTATATAGTTTTACAGGGTCTCTTACTTCAAACTTCGAACTCTTTCTGTGTTTTTAAATTGAGTTACAATTGGTAGGTCACCATGTGGTTTTTCATATCCCCTTCAGTTTGCTTCATATATACACCCCCTTGTCCCTCATCTTTCCCTTCCTTCTAACCACTCCTAATAATACACTAATCGTTATCTGACATAAATAATGAAATATTACTGATTTAACCTGTTATCAAAATGACTTTTAAAGCTGCAAAACTGCAATTTTTAATTATTATTTAATAATTTTTATTTTATAATTAATACTCAATAACATATAGACATTATAGAACATATGAAACCAGTATACTTTCCTGTGTACCAGTTATAGCAAGCTTAATACATACTTTCAAACTTCCACTTAAAATAATAGGCTGAACTTTAAAGTGAAATAAATGATATATATTAAACAAAGTATTGGGCTTATAACACCTTCAAAAACATATCTGTTCAACTGTGTTTAACTTAGTGAAAGTGCTTCAGTAATTAAAGAAACATTTTATATAGCTGATTGTGGTGTCTTGATATTTAGAGATATATGTTCCTCTACAGAGAAGTTCAATAACTAAATGAAATTACAGTAAAACTAATAGCACAAAATTTTAAATGTTATAGTTCAAGATAAAATTAAAGTGTGTGGAGACATTCAAATTATTTAAATAATGAGGTTCAATTGACCTTATAAAATGACAAAATAAAATATTAAGTGGAAAATTATTTGAATAGTTCAGGCAGTACTGGAAAAATGAAGAGCTCAAAATAATAATCCAGAAATGGATAATTATATTTATAGAAATTAATCATAACTTATTTTAACTCAGAAAACATTGGCAACAAGCAATTGTGCTTAGTTGATTGAATATTTACTTTAACAAATATTTATTTTATAATTTTAAACATATTTCTTATTGAATTGAATTTCACAGAGTATGTCCTCATCATATTTAGCCTCCCTTCCTTGTCTTTATTCCCCATAGCTCAACCACAACATTTGATGCACTTTTTCATGTATGGTAAGGTTTATTGAGTCAAGTTTGTGTATCAAGCTATCTCTCAATATGAGTTCATCCATGGGAGCTTGTTCAGTTTCTCTAGCATCACCCTTGTAAGGAAGATCAACTCTCCCTCATTCAGAAGTGATTTTTTAAAAATACATTTTTACAAAAAAAATCAATCCCTGAAATAATGATTGACAGGTATTATATGAATTTAATGTTAGTAAAAATGAAGTACAAAGAAATTATGTAATTTGAGATCAGTATAAATATGGAAAATGTAATAGGAAATGTCTAATATTAAAATGTACTTTTAATTAATGTAAGAAAAGAAGTAATAAATACCCCCAAAGGAAAACAGAAATGAACAAATATTGAGAAAACAGAAATACATATGTTTAATGCTAATGTTTAGTGAAGAATGGGTGCATAGGCACACACACAGACATACACACACACACACACACACACACACACACACACACACAAAGGTACTCAAAACTTAACCAAATGATAAAAATAAGCATATGATGGGGTTTCACTCATTGCTTTTACAAATAATAATATGGAAATATACTGAATGCTATAAGAAAACCACAGAATCAAACATTCTTATACAGTCTCTAAGTGAGAATGTATGTTAATACAGTTTTTTTTTTTCATCTTATTGTACTCTTTGCACTACAGTCCCCAGGTCCTCATATGGACGACTGTTCAGACACTGTATGTGCATTTCTCAGGTCTTTCCAGAGGCATCACATTGCCCTCTGGCTTCTATAGCCCTCCGAGATCCAATAATCCCCACTCTTCCTCACATAGGATCTCCCTCCCCAGTCCCAGCGCTGCCATTATCCCCAACATTTCCTCAATATCACCCACCTCCCACCATCTCCCCTCTACTAATTTCTTCCCTCACTGTGACCTACAGAATGTTTCTCCCTGCTCCCCTCACAGCAGAACACTCCTACTTTCCCCACTCCCCATCTGTTCCCTCCTACTTTCCCCACTCCCCATCTGTTCCCTATTATTTTTGTCTTTACTGTTCTTTTCTTTTCCTTTACCTCTGTTTATCCTTTAGAGGTTTTTGCATAATGCTATGCTGATGGATTCCACACCTTTCTTTTCTTTATCCCTGTATTGCTTTAGGTGGAAATCAAGAAGTCCTTCATGTATGGGAACCAAGGCCTAACATATTTTAAAGTTAAAAGTATTCCTACTACTTTTGTTAGAACTTCTAGTTCTAGGAATCTGTTCCGTAAATCTACTATACATAAAATCTAATGTTCCTATCCTTACAGAAATTGGATTCTCCCTCTCTGAGCAGCTATAAACTGTCAATAGGTATTCTGGTAGGGTTAGCACCTCTTGTCCACCTCCCTACTGCAAGTGGGGTTTTGTCTGTCTTGAACTTATATAGAACTTGTGCATGTGGTCAAAGTTGCTGTGAGTTCATATGTAGAGATACTAATTAGACTTTATAAGACTTAGGAAGAAATAATAACAGCATTTGCTCTCAAGAGGAGTATTAAGTTGTGGATGGAGCTGGGATACCAGGTTTGAATATAATCAAAATATATTGTATGAATTTCTTAAAGAAGTAATAAGTCAAACTAATGTTCAAGAGAATTTATTATATTATAAATATATTTACAATACAATATATGCTATTATATATTTTTTTTTATGTAATTAGAAATAACTCACCCTAGCAGGACAGTGGATAAAGAAAGTACAGTATATTCATAAATATGCAATCTTTACAGCCATTAACAAGATAAAGTGGCATTTACTGACATAAAATGGTGGCTATTATATACATAGAAGTGTATACATATATATTTAAAAAGTAGTTTGATGGGGCTGGAGAGATGGCCTAGCAATTAAGAGCGCCAACTGCTCTTGCAGAGGACCCGGATTTGATCCCCAGCACAAACATGGCAGCTGAGAACCGTCTTTAATTCCAATTCCAGGGGAATCTGACACCCTCTTCTGACCTCCGCAGCATTGCACGACATAGGTGCACAAACCTACATGCAGTACATTCATACACATTAAAAAAAAAAAGAAATAGGGCTGGAGAGATGGCCTAGTGGTTAAGAGCAGCGACTGCTCTTGCAGAGGACCTGGTTTCGATCCCCAGCACCCACATGGTGGCTGAGAGCCATCTTTAACTCCAGTTCCAGGGGAATCTGATGCTCTCTTCTGACTTCCACCGCACTGCATGACACGGGTACACAAACCTACATGCAGATAGTACATTCATACACATAAAGAATAAATAAAATTAAAAAAAATTTAAATAAATAAAATTAAATTAAAAAAAAGTAGTTTGAGCAGAGCATATATAAACCATTTTAAATTATGGTAATAATAATAAATATTTCAAACATAAAATTAAGATTAGGTAAACATGTATGAAAATAGCAATAATACTTGACTTTCTCAGGGTGAATGAATAGCATTAAACAATTCATGAGGGCAGATGAATGCAATGCACATCCAGGCATACTGACTCAGGTAGGCTAATTTATCTTTTATTAACCCTTCCCAACCTCAACTTCCTAGCATATTTACATTTTGGATTAAAGTTTTGGTACATGAACTTTGGCAGGCATATTCAAACAATAATTCATCAATTTTAGCCTGCACTAACACTCATTTCTGCCTGAAAAAAATATCTCCTATGAAATTAAGATTAATGAATAATATCATGATTTAAGAACACTTTGAAAATTAATGGTAGAGTTGAAGAGTCTGCTCACTCTTGTTTTTCTTCACCTCACATTTCAATCTCATGTGTATAGAAGCTCTTGAGAGGCCTGAGATTTGACTCATCAGGTAAGAGGTCTGGCAGTTCTTGCAGAAGACCCAGGCTAGATTCCCAGTGCCCATGTAGTGGCTAACAACCATCCTTAACTCCAGTTCCAGGGGATCTGATGTCTTCCTATGACCTCCTTGGGCATTGAATGATAGGGGTTCTCTTACATACAAGAAATTCACTCATAAACAAATTTTTTAATTAAAAATTATAAAAAGAAGCCCATGAAAACAACTGGGTAGATGTTATATATGTTTATCAAATAAATATAATGCACAGACATTCCCTGTAAAGACTTTCCTGATGCAAAATGTCTGCAAAAGTTATGTTTATAAATGTTATGCCTAAAAGTTCCATTGACTGAGATCTATTACTCAAAAGATTTTTCTGTGGGAGTTTAGAGTTTATCATGGTACATGATTGAGTCTGTATGTAGTAGTCTGTATCTTTCTATTCAGTCCTTGGACTTTAAAGAGACACTAGGTTCTTCTAATATAAATAAGGAAAGCAATATATGAGAATGCTCTTGTATTGATCAGGGTAGTAGTTATGAGAAGAAAGGAGAAAAATGCTTACATAAAAAATAAGGTAAATATTTTATTTTTTATGATTCAGTAGCTGACTCACTTTGCTTAAATCGCATGATGTACTATTAAATTCTTTATTGGCCTAGATCAAAGATCATATTGGGAGTTGTGATAAGTTGAAAATGAGGAATTTTATTTCATGGATTTATGCATAGACAATGAAAGACATAGTTTGTGTCAGTTTGCTTTAGCTATATAATATAGTGTATTTAATGATTAGAAGTAATCCCTGTGTATTATGTTACAGTATCATGTGTCAGAAATCTAGAATGTAAACAAAATGGCTGAGTTATCTATTCTGAGTCTCACAATGCAGAAGTTATGGTGCTAGCCACCTGAAACTTGAATTCATAATGGAACTTAAAGTAGAATTTCCAGAGTCTAGCTCATGAGGTAGGATGAAAGTCACTTTTTTCCTGCTGCCTGCCATTTTGGATCTGCTTTCAATCTAACTTTTTACTATTATCTTTTCCATGCTGGATCAGGAGTTACTTAAAACTTTTTGCTCAATAGTAGGAGTAGATTATGTAAGAGCATTTGATTCTTTGAGCACAATTTTAGAGAATTGTCATCTACTATGCAATCCCCTCCTTATAAGTTGCTCTCCTCTAAAGAGAGAGAGCAGATTTTCCTATGTTTCTTTGATATTTGGTAAATTTTTAATATGATTTGGAATAAGTCCAGTTTTCTTTTAGAAGTTATAAAACACATGAAAATAACTGGAAAGAGGGTGATGTTACTTCCGTTTAGAGGCTTAGACTGTTATTACAAATACCCTTCCTGCTGTTGCCATGTTGGTCCTTGTCCTTCAAATAAAAAAAAAAAGTAAAATATAGCTAAAATAAAGATTTGTCTGAAGTTGGTGCCAAATTGCTACAAGGGTTTAATTTCTCAAGGAAGGATGAGAAGCATTGGCCCTTAGGGTTCAACTTCAGTTTTGCCAGATATCTAGAGAGATAATGCATGAACTACTGTGTGCAAATTTCTCTTACTTGTTACTTTTAGGTGTCCAGAATTTTTTTAGACAGGCAAAAATGAAAATTCATTCTGAACATTTTAGTCATTTCTTAACAATTGATTTCTAAATTATTCTTAACAATTGATTTCTAAATTATTCTGTAGATTTGCTGCTTTGTTTTATTTACTCGTTTGCTTTCTTCATCTCTAAAAATGCTGTGATGCTATTCTTGTCATCTCGTGCCGGAGCATTGATGACCTAGATAGTACTTGAGATAACTCTTCAATGCCAGATCTTTCTCAGTAGACAGCAGATTTACATTGTGATGTTTCTTTAACTGCATTACACGAATGTACTGTAAGCTCACTTTCACCAATAGTCTGCCTTTTATCATATATATATATATATATATATATATATATATATATATATACAGATTAGTTTGGGCATAAAATGATGTAGCAAATGTACATCTCAGTTGAAGCTTTCAGGTGCTCAAGAAAAAAATCAATTATTTTGTTTAAATCAAACTTAATGTTTACATTGATGCCTATTTTAGGGGGGGGAGGGGTCAACATCATCTCAATAATAACTGTGGTGTTCTCTCCCAATTAGGATGATAGAAAATCTTCATCATTTAGTTTGCCTAGGAAAAATTGGAAATTATACCCATCGCTACCACTTAAAAGAAATCAGTGATCCTAACATCATCTCTATGTTCTCTGAAAGATATATACTAATGTATATAAATCTTTAGCTATGCTGGTGATTTGTCATAGTATTTTTAGTAGAGTAAGAAATTTAGGAGAATTTATTGCAAAAAAAAGATGATAAATGTAAGCAATATAAATAATAGACTCTCTAGTAATTTATTTTTATAAATCAGCACATTTCTCAGTATGTACATGGTTTTGGCTTTGCCTCTTTTCTTAAAAGGATAAGCTTATTCATTCAACATTTCTTATAAATTTAGGAAAATTTGAAAACCTCCAGAATGACGATAACATAAAAATTACATGATTCTAGTTAATTATTTAGGCCTTGGTGGTTTTTATTTGAAAGTTTAATCTGTAGTGATGGGTAATGCACAGTTCATTTTATGGTGTGCGTTGATTTTTTAAAAATATTCCTTAAAGTGTTGATGTTGGACAAATGAGATATTCTTTTGAAGGAGAAAGTTGTTGCTCTTAATATCACAAGAGTGATGCTGTATTTTAATTACATATATAAAGTGACACCTGATAAAATGAATCATTAAAAGAAGATGGGCTTGAACTATTTACAAGTGTATATAAAGCTATCTGGAGAGTTCAGGCATGTTTATAAAGACACATTTCTTTTTTCTGTGATTTTTGGGAATTAAAAAAGGTTGGAAGGTTATGAATTAATTTTCTGATCTGTCAGTACTGTATTACAGAGAGATTTGGAAGGCTCAAAGCAATATTTCACTCTCTACTGAAAATCCACATAAAGGGCACATTCACATGCTTCTGCTTCTTACGTGCTCAGTCTCATGGTAGGATGAGGCATGCATTTTATTGTATATTTTACACTTTTTATTAATAAAAAGTCACAATTCCAAAGTAAGAACTCAAAAGGTGTCTAAGTATTTTGATAAAAGAACTCAAGATCTGATAAAGTTCAATTAAAATTATTTATTAAGAACAGCAATACTGTTCTCAAAAAATTAGAATACTATTCTATGAAAATAATCTTAGATTGGCAATAGTATTTTATTTTATTTTATTTGTTTTTAAACAAGGACTCAGGCTAACTTTTAACTCCTGTTTTTTTTTAAATATACCTTTATTTAATTTTGTGTATTTCATACACAACGTCTTATATACCCCTCTTTTACCACCTTCTCCATCAGTACCTTCCCGTAGACCCACCCCCACTGGATTTCATGCATTCTGCCATTTATATTAAGGCCTATCAAGTTATGTTAGTGTTCCCTGATATCGCTCAGTGCAAGTTCATCCAGAGGGGTCTAGTCAACCTATCTAATGTCACTCCGTTAAAGATCAGCGCTTCTTCACCCAGCACTAATCAGCTCCCTGATTGTACTTTGGCTAAGCTTGGGGACTGCTGCCCATTTTCCCCATGTTCTGGGGTTTTGTCTGCTTGATTTTTGCATGGGTCTTGTGCATGCTGACAGCATTGCTCTAGATTCATATGAGCAAGGTCTTGTAAGACTCTATTTCCCCAGTCTCTTACAATCTTAACTCAGTTTAAAGAGCACAGCATTTTCTAACATTTCATATGTGAAAACACCATCCATATCGTCCCACTTTTGACAGTATTTGTTTGAATCACTGAGTCACTTATTTGATGAATACTTGCTGAACAGCTGTAATATTCCCAGTATAATGCACCATCTTAAGGATTCCCAGTGAATGTGACACAAAAACTTTGTCCTAATTGACCTCAGCCCTAATGGGTGAGACAATATATACTCATGAAAAAGAGCACCACTTATTTTCAGACTTTGTATTCTTGGTATATGGGTGGAGGGTATGTAGGCATACTTTAGAGTAATATAAATTTAAAAAGGAAAAATGTGAATCCTGAAATATGAGATAGAAATAACATAGATTATTTTAAGAAGACATAATTTAAGAATTGGTGTGACATAAATATATACATATGTTGAAGCAATACAAATTGGAGGGAACAACAACAACAGAAGAACTGGGACAGGGAGTGGACCGAAACAGTAAGGTTCACCCAAGAACAGTGATCCTCTGCTTTGAAAAACTTTAAAAAGGACTCAGAGAACGATATGGGGCAGCAATGCAATGCAGTTGATGTGGGAATTTTCAGACCAGTTGATGGACATCTCACCTCTGAGTAAACAAAAAAGTACTGTTCTTCCTCAAGAAAATAATCTTTAGGATTGAAAGATTATGTCTGGACAAGCTGGCAGCCCATGAAAGAAAACAGCCAGAATTGACTAGAGAGCAAGACAACAGCTCCAGAGAAAGTAGACTGTTTTGCTTCTCATCCACCTGTGCCCCTTTTCTAAGCCT